>BQNB010018312.1:42984-68490 GCA_026074375.1 Tanacetum coccineum
CGTGGTGGCTGCCACCGTCAAAACAAACACCCCTTTTTGCTATAACCCTACACAAACACCCCTATATGCTGTCCATTAAACCAAACGCATCCTTGGTGCCACAAACAAACCAAACGCAGCCTCTTGCTGCTGACCCGGTGTAATATTCCGTATTTTCAGGTCATTTTATGACATCATTCATTTTATCATTTTTCACTATTTTTTTTTCTTTTCTCGTACGCGTTCGCTTTTAATTTTAAGTGTTAAGTTAAATCGCGTGAACTAAAAATCAACAACCAACGTAAACGGACACCAAACGAATTGAAGTTTTCGTCAAACAAGCAATATATTATTTTACGAAAGTAATAATTAACTTTTTAATTTTTTTTATCAGATACGTAAAGTGTATACGTTTCGCGATAAATTGCGTTTAGGCACTCCCGGAACCACCAAAACTTTTCTACGCTTCAACAAATACCCACATTTATACCCAATACATAAAAACTACAAAAATATATCATGTATATCATATATATGCCGAATTTAGGGCATATTATACAAAGAAAAATAAGAAAGACTTCCATTTGGTCAAATACTACACCATACTTCTTTAATGCACACCATACCTAGCTTACTTTGACTAATGACCATGACTATTGGCCAACCCTAAGACCAATGACAAATCCTTTGAACCATGGCTTGGTCTCTTTGACTAGATTACTCCAAATAATATTCAGTATCTAGTAATAGAAGTCATACATGCTTAACACTTAACATAGAAAATTCAAACACACCTCCTTTTCCATCTCTATAATCGCTACGGCAAAACACAAGCACCTACAAACTATATCAATTTTTCTACAACCCATACACTTCTATATACATCCATCCTAAGATATTCTAAGGTATTTCCAAGTATTGGCTAAGCATTTTCAAGTGTTAATCAGAAAGTGAAAGGTTTTAAAATGGAAAGCTAGGGTTTTATATCTAAACAAGGGTTTAGAAACTTTGGTTCATCATTCTTACATCTAATAAGGTTATCTAAAAAACCTTCATTCTTTACGTTCATCATTTTATGATGTTTACATGTTTATATAACTATATCACCACTTATGATTTTTAATATGTAAAAAGAGTTTTCACTTATGTTTATGAATTTACACACTTTTCTTATGTCATATTGTTATATATATCGTAAAATGGAATTAATAAATATGTGATACATGTTGTTTAAAGTAAACATGATTTAGTATAAAATTTGGGTTTATAAGATAATAAAACAAAACTCCTTTATAAATGTAACACACTTGGATAATAAAAGTGATTTTATTTCGACTTCATACAGTTGGTGTGACATACATAAAAATAATACCCCTCATGACGTTCAAAATGATAGAAACTCGAAAAAACCGATTATAAACGGAAAAAGATACGGTAGTTACGAGTTTACGACTAGAAATACTTTTATAAAACAATTTTATAAAATTTACTAAGTTCATTACAGAAAGTGATATTTTAAAACATCAAAATATGATTAACTTTTTAAATTACTAGATCGTACTCGAAAGAATCGTAAAAACGAGCCTTATAACGAATAAAATACGACGTTTACGAGTTTACGATAACAAAAACTATAAAAATAAGTATATATCTGTTATGAACAGTAAAAATCACTATTCATCAGAAAAACTAAAATTTTAAAAATGTTATATTTTGAATAAACTCGAGCATAATACGAAAATGTGGACATAATAAAGCGTAAGAAACGGGCTAAAACGAGAAAGTTTACCATTAATATTCTAACTGTGCACTATTTCCTGAGGTTAATATGTTGGTTCGTTTTAAATAAATTTTTGCGAAACATTTAAGAATCATTTTATAAATAAATATACAATTCTTAAACTTTATAAATATATTTTACAAAGACAATTGAATTAAATATTCGATTAGACAGTTCAAATACACGAAAAAATATATAGCAAATGCAATTTAAATATTATTTTCGCAAAACACAAGTAGACGGTTGATTGTAGCTATATAGAATCATACGTTTATTAGTTAAGCAAAGTACTATATTACTAGGGAGTTTCATAATGATGAGGCCTCTTCGGGGTGGCGTATCGACGAGTTGTTGGATTTACGATTTAAAGTATCCTAGCTCCTCATACGTTCACTACACGACCTCTTAATTATGATAGCCCGAACGATAGTATGATGAGCTATACGACCTATAAATAATCAAAGTGTTTAGTACTTATACGACCTATATTGGATTAGGTTGCCTTCGGATTCCTTCGTGACGCATTTTTCTATTGTGATATACTTTGTTGATTTCCATTCACTCAAGGTGAGTTCATAGTCTCGCATTTCAATCTTTTCAATGTTTTATAAACCCGCGAGGGGAATACATGCTCGTTTACAAACTTGTATAATTTTACTACAGTACAATTACCTTTCAATACTTTGTGAGTTCATAGCCCCCTTTTTACCACTTAATTGTTTTACAAACTCTACGGGGTGAATTACATTGCTTGTTTTACTTTGGACACAAGTGTTTTCAAAATTGTATGCTATCCAGATTATTGCATGAATGCTATTGCCTAAGAGCCACAATTACTGGTGCAAATCCATTATAATTACGATTACTGGTGCAAATCCATTATAATTACGATTACTGGTGCAAATACGATTACTGGTGCAAATCCATTATAATTACGATTACTGGTGCAAATACGATTACTGGTGCAAATCCATTATAATTACGATTACTGGTGCAAATACGATTACTGGTGCAAATACGATTACTGGTGCAAATCCATTATAATTACGATTACTGGTGCAAATCCATTATAATTACGAATACAGCTTCGAGGTCATGAGCTTAGTGCAATAATACAAGTGTTGGACATGATGAATGTGTTTCTCTTGTCTACCTTACCTATTTTGGACTTCGGAATACGTACTTAGTCCACCATTTACTTCGATCTTGTGGTCCACTTTTAAATACTTCTTGATTTACTGAATCACTACTTGGATTTCGGAAATAACACTTTTAAATGTTGTAACGCTACTTTTCTTCTGAAATATTTCTTAAATTATTTCAATACTGCTTTTTACTTAAACCTATGAATTCACCAACATTATTGTTGACGTTTTAGCATGTATTTTCAGGTTACTATTTTGCTAGTGGAGCATTGGGAGCATTCGAGTCGCGCGGATATATATTTTTGAAGGCTTAATAACTTGTATACCATTCGACAAACGTTTTGACAATGTTTTCTAATACATTATAAATGAAACCTGTTGCAACTCTGATCTTTTATTAAATAGAATATGACTTTATTTAAAACGTCCATTTTAAGGTCGTTTTCCGTGACTTGTGTTTTGTGCCCTGAAGTAGCACCCCAACCTTACCATTCCGCTGCGTTGTCCTGATTTTTGGGGGTGTTACAGATGGTATCAGAGCTGAAGTCATAGAGAACTAGGTCGTTTTCAAAACCTAGACTATGACCATGTTTTTCAAAATATAGAGTCTTTCCTTGTTTATCCGATATCCGCACGCGCTTGCTCCCAGGTAACTTATAAGCTCTCTTTTGCATCCCTACTACTATTACATGTATAATGAGTATTTAATACTAGACTATGATTTCGTTCTCTTACGTCTATCATATGACGTCTTACTATTTACCTTATATCGGTCTGTTATATAAATATTGATCACTCTGATTTTTCGCGTACTTTCTGATTTCACATTTACACCCGTCGAACACCAATCTATTACATTTTAACCATTCGACTCCGGGTTGGAACACTCTTCTTATGATTTTGAATCGCTTATGTTGTTTCGTAATCCATCGTTTTGAAGGCTTCCAGTTAATGGGAGTACGACAATTAACTTGTCATCTCATACGTGTCACCTTGGAGAACCTACCTTTAGAACACGACTTTTTACGTTCATTTTGTTGATTGAATAATTCTTTACGTTCATTTTCTTTGACTGCTTCTGCGTTCGTTCGGATATTCTTTATACTTGTTATGACCTATCGCTTTAGAAACAATCTCGATGTCAACCTATAAACCATTTTGTTGTCACCCTATGAGCAACAGTCACGTTAAACTTTATTGACATTTCATTTCGTTATAAAAAATTTATTGGATACATTTCATAACATTACACTATTTTGTGACAAAAGAGCATTTGCATCGTTAGCCCACAAATATACAAACTTGATCAACCTAATGTATAATTCGGAAGAATCAGCCCATGCTTGAGAGTCTCAACCTAAAACCTACACCTCTTCATCAACACAAATCCGGAAGAAATTTCCGCATCTTTTCTGAACCCGTTCCTTCTTCAGGTGTTGCAACCTGAGCCTTGAGGACAAGGCTCTCTTTAACCGGAGGAGACTGTAACATTCCGTAATTTTCAGGTCATTTTATGACCATCATTCTTTTAACATTTTCACTATTTTTTTTTTTCTTTTCATCGTACGCGTATCGCTTTAATTCTTAAGTGTTAAGTTAAATCGCGTGAACTAAAAATCAACAACCAACGTAAACGGACACCAAACGAATTGAAGTTTTCGTCAAACAAGCAATATATTATTTTACGAAAGTAATAATTAACTTTTTAAAATTATTTTTATCAGATACGTAAAGTGTATACGTTTCGCGATAAATTGCGTTTAGGTATTCCCGGAACCACCAAAACTTTTCTACGCTTCAACAAATACCCACATTTATACCCAATACATAAAAACAACAAAAATAAATCATGTATATCATATATAGGCCGACTTTAGGGCAAAATTATTACAAAGAAAAATAAGAAAGACTTCCTTTTGGTCAAATACTACACCATACTTCTTTAATGGCACACCATACCTAGCTTACTTTGACTAAGGACCATACTCATAAGGCCATACCTAAGACCAATGACCATCCTTTGAACTATGCTTGGTCTCTTTGACTAGAATTACTCCATATATATTCATGTATCTAGTAAGAGAAGTCATACATGCTTAACACTTAACTAGAAAATCAAACAAACCTCCCTTTTCCATCTTACGACTTTTTCTCTAAGTATGCTACTTCATAACACAAGCACTCTACCAAACCATATTAAATTTTTATACAACCCATACTCTCCTATATACATCTATCCTAAGATATTTCCTAAGTTTATCCAAGAATTGGCTAACATTTTCAAGTGTTAAAACAAGAAAAGTGAAACTAGGGTTTAAAAATGGAAAGCTAGGGGTTTATATCTAAACAAGTGTTTAAGAAACTTGGTTCATCATCTTACATCAAAATAAGGTTATCTAAAAACCTACATGTCTTTAACTTCATCATTCGTTATATGTTTTACATGTTTTATATAACTATATCACCACTTGATTTTAATATGTAAAACAGAATTATCACTTATTGTTTATAATTTACACACTTTTTCTTATTCATATTGTTATATATAAACATGAAAAATGATTAATAAATATGTTGACATGTTGTTTTAAGTATAAACTGATTTTGTATAAAATTGGGTTATAATTTAAAAAACAAACTCTTTATAAATGAACACACTTGGATAATAAAAGGGTGATTTAATTCGACCTCATACAGTAGGTTAGACATCATATAAAAATAATACGCCTCATGACGATTCCAAAATGATAAGAAACTCGAAAAACCGATTTATAACGAGAAAGATACGTTAATTACGAGTTTACGACGAGAAATACTTTTATAAAACTATTTTTATAAAATTTACTATTCATTACAGAAAGTGATATTTTTAACATCAAAAATATGATATAACTTTTAATACGATAAGGGGTGAAACTGCGAAAAGAATCGTTTAAAAACGGAGCTATCAACGAAATAAAATACGACGTTTTACAGTTACGATAACAAAAACTATAAAAATAGTAAATATCTGTATAGAACATAAAGAATACACTAACAACAGAAAAAACTAAAATTTAAAAATACTATATTTGATAACTCTACTTAATACGAAAATGTGGACATAAAAACGTAAGAAACGGCTTAAAACGAAAGTTACGCAATATTGTGTCTAACATGTCACTAATTCCTTAGGTGAAATATGTATGGTACGTTTTTAAATAAAATTTTTGCGAAACAGTTAAATGTCATTATATAATATTTATACATGACTTAAACTTTATAAAATATTATGTTACAAAGACAATGAATTTAATATTCGAATTAACGATTCAAATACACGAATGAATATTTAGCAATGCAATTTAAATATTATTTCGCAAAACACGAGTAGACGGTGATGTAGCTATATAGAATCATACGTTGTATTAGTTATCAAAGTACTATATTACTAGGGAGTTTCATAATGATGAGGCCTCTTCGGGGTGGCGTATCGACGAGTTGTTGGATTTACGATTTAAAGTATCCTAGCTCCTCATACGTTCACTACACGACCTCTTAATTATGATAGCCCGAACGATAGTATGATGAGCTATACGACCTATAAATAATCAAAGTGTTTAGTAACTTATACACCTATATAGGATAGGTTGCCTAACGGATTCCTTACGTGACGCATTTTTCAAATTTGTGAAATACTAAGTTGAATTCCTAGTTCACTCGAGGTGAGTTCATAGTCTCGCATTTAAAATCTTTACAATGTTTTATAAACCCGCGAGGGGAATACACTCCTTTTACAAACTTGTATAATTTTACTACAATACAATAACCTTTCAATACTTTGTGGGTCATAGCCCCCTTTTACCATCTTAATTGTTTATACTAACTCTACGGTTGAATTACATGCTCGTTTTACTTTGGACACAAGTGCTTTTCAAATTGTATGCTATCCAGATTATTGCATGAATGCTATTGCCAAAGAGCTACGATTACTGGTTCAAATCCATTATAATTACGGATTACTGGTGCAAATACGAATTACTGGAGCAAATCAATATAATTACGATTACTGGTGCAGTAATACGATTACTGGTGCAAATCCATTATAATTACGATTACTGGTGCAAATACGATTACTGGTGCAAATCCATTATAATTACGATTACTGGTGCAAATCCATTATAATTACGAATACAGCTTCGAGGTCATGAGCTTAGTGCAATAATACAAGTGTTGGACATGATGAATGTGTTTCTCTTGTCTACCTTACCTATTTTGGACTTCGGAATACGTACTTAGTCCACCATTTACTTCGATCTTGTGGTCCACTTTTAAATACTTCTTGATTTACTGAATCACTACTTGGATTTCGGAAATAACACTTTTAAATGTTGTAACGCTACTTTTCTTCTGAAATATTTCTTAAATTATTTCAATACTGCTTTTACTTAAACCTATGAATTCACCAACATTATTGTTGACGTTTTAGCATGTATTTTCAGGTTACTATTTTGCTAGTGGAGCATTGGGAGCATTCGAGTCGCGCGGATATATATTTTTGAAGGCTTAATAACTTGTATACCATTCGACAAACGTTTTGACAATGTTTTCTAATACATTATAAATGAAACCTGTTGCAACTCTGATCTTTTATTAAATAGAATATGACTTTATTTAAAACGTCCATTTTAAGGTCGTTTTCCGTGACTTGTGTTTTGTGCCCTGAAGTAGCACCCCAGTGTTACCATTCCGCTGCGTTGTCCTGATTTTTGGGGGGTGTTACAGTGGTATCAGAGCTGAAGTCATAGAGAACTAGGTCGTTTTCAAAACCTAGACTATGACCATGTTTTTCAAAATATAGAGTCTTTCCTTGTTTTATCCGATATCCCACGCGCTATGCTCCACAGGTAACTTATAAGCACTCCTTTTGCACCCACTACTATTACATGAATAATGGAGTATTTAATACTAGACATGATTTCGTGTCTCTTACGCTATCAATTACGTCTTACTATATACGACTATATCGGTCTGTTATATAAATATTGATCACTCTGATTTTTCGCGTACTTTCTGATTTCTCATTTACTCTCTCGAACACCAATACTAGTTACTTTACCATTCGACTCCGGGTTGGAACACTCTTCTTATGATTTTGAATCGCTTATGTTGTTTCGTAATCCATCGTTTTTGAAAGGCTCCAGTTTAATGGGAGTACGACAAAATAACTTGTCATCTCAATACGAGTCACCTTAGAGACCACTACCTTTAGAACACGACTTTTACTTCATTTGGTGTATAGAATAATTCCTTTAACGTTCCATTTTCTTTGACTGCTTATGCGTTCGATCAATATTTCCTTTATACTTGTTATGACCTATCGCTTTAGAAACAATCTCGATGTCAACCTATAAACCATTTTGTTGTCACCCTATGAGCTACTTCACGTTTACTTTATTGACTATTTCATTTCGTTATAAAAATTTTGGATACATTTCCTACATTACACTATTTTGACAAAATGAGCATTGCATCGTTAGCCCTCAAATATACATAACTTGATCAAAAAATATAAAAGAAATAAAAAAGAAAAAAAAAAAAAATAGAAAAAAAAAATAAAAAAAAAAACTTGATCACCTATGTATAATTCAGGAAGAATCATGCCCATGCTGAGAGTAGTCACCTTAAAACCTACACCTCTTCATCAACACAAATCCGAAAGAAATTTCGGCATCTTTTCTCTGAACCCGTACCTTCTTCAGGTGTTGCAACCTGAGCCTTGAGGACAAGGCTCTTCTAACCGGAGGAGACTGTAACATTCCGTATTTTCAGGTCATTTTATGACATCATTCATTTTATCATTTTTCACTATTTATTTTTTTTTCTTTTCTCGTACGCGTTCGCTTTTAATTTTAAGTGTTAAGTTAAATCGCGTGAACTAAAAATCAACAACCAACGTAAACGGACACCAAACGAATTGAAGTTTTCGTCAAACAAGCAATATATTATTTTACGAAAGTAATAATTAACTTTTTAAAATTATTTTTATCGGATACGTAAAGTGTATACGTTTCGCGATAAATTGCGTTTAGGCACTCCCGGAACCACCAAAACTTTTCTACGCTTCAACAAATACCCACATTTATACCCAATACTCAAAAACTACAAAAATATATCATGTATATCATATATATGCCGAATTTAGGGCATATTATACAAAGAAAAATAAGAAAGACTTCCATTTGGTCAAATACTACACCATACTTCTTTAATGCACACCATACCTAGCTTACTTTGACTAATGACCATGACTATGGCCATACCTAAGACCAATGACCATCCTTTGAACCATGCTTGGTCTCTTTGACTAGATTTACTCCATATATATTCATGTATCTAGTAAGAGAAGTCATACATGCTTAACACTTAACTAGAAAATCAAACACACCTTCCTTTTCCATCTCTATATGCTACGGCATAACACAAGCACTCTACCAAACCTATATCAATTTTTATACAACCCATACACTCCTATATACATCTATCCTAAGATATTCTAAGGTATTTCCAAGAATTGGCTAAGCATTTTCAAGTGTTAATCAAGAAAAGTGAAACTAGGGTTTTAAAATGGAAAGCTAGGGTTTTATATCTAAACAAGGGTTTAGATACTTTGGTTCATCATCTTACATCATAATAAGGTTATCTAAAAACCTTCATGTCTTTACTTTCATCATTTTTATATGTTTACATGTTTTATATAACTATATCACCACTTAGGATTTTTAATATGTAAAACGAATTATCACTTATGTTTATGAATTTACACACTTTTCTTATGTCATATTGTTATATATATCATGGAAAATGGATTAATAAATATGTTGACATGTTGTTAAAAGTATTAATTACATGATTTTTGTATAAATTTGGGTTTATAAAGTTAATAAAACAAACTCTTTATAAATGAACACAACTTGGAAATAAAAGGGTGAATTTGATTTCGACTCAAAAGAGGGTTTGAACATTACATAAATAAAACATACGCGCTCATGACGATTCCAAAATGAATAAGAAATCGAAAGAACCGATTTATAACGAAATAAGATTACTTTAAGTTACGAATTTAACACGGAATTCTTTTATAAAACTATTTTTTAAAATTTACTATTCATTACAGAAATTGATATTTTAAAACAATCAAAAATATGATATAACTTTATTTTAATTACGAAGATCGTACTCAAAGAATCGTAAAAACGGAGCTATAACGAATAAAATACGACGTTTACGAGTTTACGATAACAAAAACTATAAAAATAAGTATATATCTGTTATGAACAGTAAAAATCACTATTCATCAGTAAAACTAAAATTTTAAAAATGTTATATTTTGATAACTCGACTTAATACGAAACTGTGGGCATAAGAAACGTAAGAAACGGGCTTAAAACGAGAAAGTTACGCATTATTTTCTAACTTGTGCACTATTTCCTGAGGTGAATAGTGTTGGTTCGTTTTTAAAATAAATTTTTGCGAAACATTTTAGAATCATTTATATAATATTTATACATGTCTTAAACTTTATAAATATTATTTTACAAAGACAATTGAATTATATATTCGATTATACGAGTTCAAATACACGAATAATATTTAGCAAATGCAATTTAAATATTATTTCGCAAACACGAGTAGACGGTGATGTAGCTATATAGAATCATACGTTGTATTAGTTATCAAAGTACTATATTACTAGGGAGTTTCATAATGAGGCCTCTTCGGGGTGGCGTATCGACGAGTTGTTGGATTTACGATTTAAAGTGTCCTAGCTCCTCATACGTTCACTACACGACCTCTTAATTATGATAGCCCGAACGATAGTATGATGAGCTATACGACCTATAAATAATCAAAGTGTTTAGTACTTATACGACCTATATTGGATTAGGTTGCCTTCGGATTCCTTCGTGACGCATTTTCTATTTTGAATACTTGTTGATTACCATTCACTCAAGGTGAGTTCGTAGCCCCTTTTTCTACTACTTGTTTTATTAAATTCGGGGGAGATTACATGCTTGATTTCTTTGGACACAAGTGTTTTCAAAACTGTATGCTATTTCCTGATTACATTATTGCCTAAGTACCCTTCTGCCGCTAAGACCCCTTTTATCATGAACCGTTAATTGCTATTATAGTAAGCGCGAGTGTTGTGGATAGATCTATCGGGACTGACAATCCCTACTTTTCCTTGGGTCACTAGTTTGATCAAGGTACATTTAACATTGAGAGGTGTTAGGTTGTTAGCAAGCATCATGTATTCTGATTGGGGCACAAATCTAGTTAAGGCTTCGGGGTCATGAGCTTAGTGCAATAATAAACGTTTTGGACTACTGAATGTGTTTCAGAGTCTACTATTACTTCGATCTTGTGGTCCACCCTTTTTACTGATAAACCTATGATTTCACTCAACCTTTGTGTTGACTTTTTATTATCTTTAAAAACTTAAGTCATCTTTTAGGTATTATGAAGCTTTTGTTTAATTAAATATGTACTTGAAATATTTATTACTCTTTTAAAACATATGGGACCTAATGTATAAACTCTGATATTTTGATATGGCATCGAATGAAATCTTGTCTTAAAACGTCCATTTAAGGTCATTTCCTATATCTTGATTGTTATACTTTGACGTAGCACCCCATTATTACCATTCCGCTGTTACCTGATTTTGGGGGTGTCCCAGATGGTACTAGAGCCAAGGTTATAGGGAACTGGGTCATTTTCAAAACCTAGTCTATAACCACGAAGTTTAAAGGTTTTCTTTTCTTTCATTTTTAAATACAGAATCCTTCATCGCTATCCGATATCCACGCGCGCATATTTTCTGATCCTTACTTACTTTTTCGATTGTCATTATTGCATTATATATAATCTTAGATATATAATACTTGGTTTAAATTCGATCTCTTACGTCTATCTTTTGACATATCAATATCTATTTCTATCGATCAATTATATAAATATCGACTATCCTGATTAATTTATGATTATTTATATCATTCTCCATTATTTACCATGTGCCATGACTCCGCCCAGGAGATTTAAGAAGAAATCTGTTAGGAAGATAGTGGAAAAGCGTGTGGCCAAAGCCATTGAAAAGTATGAAAAGACTATGAACTCACCTTGAGTGAATGGTAATCAACAAGTATTCACAATAGAAAAATGCGTCACGAAGGAATCCGAAGGCAACCTAATCCAATATAGGTCGTATAAGTACTAAACACTTTGATTAATATATAGCTCATCATACTATCGTTCGGGCTATCATAATTAAGAGGTCGTGTAGTGAACGTATGAGGAGCTAGGACACTTTAAATCGTAAATCCAGCAACTCGTCGATACGCCACCCCGAAGAGGCCTCATCATTATGAAACTCCCTAGTAATATAGTACTTTGATAACTAATACAACGTATGATTCTATATAGCTACATCACCGTCTACTCGTTTTAGTGAAAACATAATTATAACGAAAAATGTTTATAAGTATACTTTGGTAAAAATGGCGTAACTTTCTCGTTTCTAAACCGTTTCGCGCGTTTCTTACGTCCATGCCTTCGTATTAAGTCGAGTTATCAAAATATAACATTTTTAACATTTTAGTTTTTCTGATGAATAGTGATTTTTACTGTTCATAACAGATATATACTTATTTTTATAGTTTTTGTTATCGTAAACTCGTAAACGTCGTATTTTATTCGTTATAGCTCCGTTTTTAACGATTCTTTCGAGTACGATCTCGTAATTAAAAGTTATATCATATTTTTAATGTTTTAAAAATATCACTTTCTGTAATGAATAGTAAATTTTATAAAAATAGTTTTATAAAAGTATTTCTCGTCGTAAACTCGTAACTAACGTATCTTTTTCGTTATAAATCGGTTTTTCAAGTTTCTTATCATTTTGGAATCGTCATGAGGCGTATTATTTTTATATAATGTCTAACCTACTGTATGAAGTCGAAATCAAATCACCCTTTTATTATCCAAGTGTGTTCATTTATAAAGAGTTTGTTTTATTAACTTTATAAACCCTAATTTATACATAATCATGTTTATACTTAAACAACATGTTTACATACTTTTAAGTTCATTAATCCATGATATATATAATCATATGACATAAGAAAAAGTGCTTAAATTCATAGACATTAGTAAAAACCCTTTTTACATATTCAAAAGTCCTAAGTGGTGATTTAGCCATAAAGAACATGTAAACATATAAAAATGATGAAAGTAAAGACATGAAGGTTTTTAGATAACCTTATTATGATGTAAGATGATGAACCAAAGTATCTAAACCCTTGTTTAGATATAATACCCTAGCTTTCCATTTTAAAACCCTAGTTTCACTTTTCTTGATTAATACTTGAAAAAGGTTAGCCAATGCTTGGAAACACCTTAGAATATCTTAGGATAGATGTGTATAGGAGTGTATGGGTTGTATAAAAATTGCTATGGATTTGGTTGGTGGCTTGGTTCTTGCCGTAGCAATATAGAGAGGAAAAGGAGGTTGTGTTTGATTTTTTTCTAAGTGTTAAAGTATGTAAGTGTTATAACTCTTATGTATAGATGCAAGTATGGTGCAAGGCATGGTCTTAGGTCTTAGGTACGGCCCTTAGTCAAAGTATGCTAGGTATGGTTAGGACATGATGAAGTATGGCTAGAATTAATGAATGGTGTGCCATAAAGAGGTATGGTGTAGTACTTGACCACATGGAAGAGTTTTGGATATATCTTTGTATCTATGGCCAAGATTTCGGTATACAAGAGGTATATATGATATATTTAGTAACTTTTATGTATTGGGTATAAATGTGGGTATTTGTTGAAGCGTAGAAAAGTTTTTGTGGTTCCGGGAGTGCCTAAACGCAATTTATCGCGAAACGTATACACTTTACGTATCCGATAAAAATAAAATGAACAAAGTTAATAATTATCCTCAAAATAATTATATAACCCTTGCTTGATGTAAACATTTAATTGTTTGATGTCCGTTTACGCTAAACGATAATTTTTAACTTACGCGATTTAACTATTAAAAATAAAAGTAAACGCGTACGAGGAAGAAAAATAAATAATTAGTAAAATAGATAACGTCGTAAAAGACCTGAAAATACGGAATGTTACAGTCCTTCCCCGTTAAATGAGCCTTGTCCTCAAGGCTCAAGTTGCGACATTTGACGAAGGTACGGGTTCGGAGAAGAGATTCGGATATCTCTTTCGGAATTGGTCTTCACGTTCCCAAGTATACTCAGCTCCTTGCCGAGAGTTCCAACGAACTTTGACCAATGGGATTCTTCTTCGTTTTAGCTTCTTCACATCCCGCTCTACGATCTCAATAGGCTCTTCGACAAATCGCAGATTTTCATCGATCTCGATCTCATCCAAAGGTACTTGAACATCTGGCTCAGCTAAACATTTCTTGAGGTTTGACACATGAAACGTGTCGTGGACACAGCTTAGCTCATGGGTAACTTCAGTGATAAGCCATTGTCAACACACTTCATGATTTCAAATGGTTCCCACATATCGTGTGCTAGCTTTCCTTTTTCAAAATCGTACCATCCCTGCCATGGAGTTTCCTTCAGTAATACTCGGTCTCCAACATGAATTCAAGAGGTTTAACGCATCTTGATAGCATAAGCTATTCTGGCGACTCCTTAGCCGTCTTTTATTCTTTCTTGATTTGAACAATCTTTTCAGTCGTTTCTTGACAATCTTGTCCAATAAGCGACTTTCTCCAACTTCAGTCCATATCAAGGGGATTCTAATTTTTCGGGCCCATACAGAGCCTCAAAGGGTGCACACGTAATGCCTGTGTGGTAACTGTGAATATAGGAAAACTCATATCAATGGGAAGATGAGTTATCCCAAACTGCACCAAAATCCATTACACAAAACTCGAAGGCATATCCTCCAGCGTTTGAATAGGACGCTCACTCTGACGTCGGTTCTGAGAGTGGTAAGGCGTACTCATGTCTAGTTCTTGTGCAAACGCTTCCTGAAAAGGCTTGCATAAGTGTGACGTGTAATCGACCATCACGGTCTGAAATGATTGATACCGGCACACCATGTCTCGCTACAATCTCATTGGTATAAATCTTTGCTAATTTCTCCGTCTTGTAGTCTTCACGAATAGGTAAGAAGTGAGCCGACTTGGTCAATCTATCAACAACTACCCAAATCGTATCATGCCCACTGCTACTTTTAGGCAACTTTGTGATAAAGTCCATTGTTATCTTTTCCCATTTCCACTCAGGAATTTCTGGTTGTTGAAGAAATCCTGAGGGTTTCTGATGTTCGGCTTTAATCTTAGAGCACGTAAGACATCTGCTAACGTACTCAGCAATGTCTCTCTTCATACCAGGCCACCAATACAAGTCTCTCAGATCATAGTACATCTTATCTGCACCCGGATGTACTGAATATCTAGAAGTATGAGCTTCATCCATGATCAATTTCCTTACACCACCAACTGATGGAATCCAGATACGATCAAAGAAGTAAATTTCACCATCATCTCGTTGCTCAAAGTGTGTTTCTAATCCTCTTAGCCATTCAGCTGGGGCTTTGAGACCCTTAGAAGCTTCGCTCTGCGCTTCCAAAATCTTAGTCTTAAGTCCAAAATGAATAGTAATACTCATAGCACGTACTCGTCTTGGCTTGAGTTTTTCTTTTCTGCTCAAGGCATCTGCCACCACGTTCGCCTTACCCGGGTGGTATTTGATCTCACACTGGTAGTCACTGAGTAGCTTGATCCACTGCCTTTGGCGCATATTTAGATCTTTCTGATCAAATATGTACTGGAGACTCTTGTGGTCAGTGTAGATAACACTTTTCGTCCCATAAAGATAATGTCTCCAGATTTTAAGAGCGAACACCACCGCACCCAATTCCAGGTCATGGGTGGTATAATTTTTCTCATGCTTCTTCAACTGTCTTGACGCATATGCTATCACTTTGCCCCGCTGCATCAGCACGCACCCAAAACCTTGTTTTGATGCATCACAATAGACCACAAAGTCGTCGGGTCCATCGGGGAGTGCTAACACAGGAGCATTGCATAGTTTCTCCTTCAGAATTTGGAAAGCTTCATCTTGCTTATCGCCCCACACATAAGCCTTATTCTTTTGAGTCAACAGGGTGAGGGGCTTGGCAATCTTGGAGAAATTCTCAATAAATCTCTGGTAATAACCCGCCAATCCTAAGAATGAACGGATTTTAGTTGACGATTTAGGAGTCTTCCAATTCTTGACCGACTCAACCTTGCTAGGATCTACGTGGATACCGTCACGGTTGACCACATGTCCTAGGAACTGTACTTCTTGTAACCAAAATTCGCACTTTGAAAATTTGGCGTACAACTTCTCCTTCTTGAGTAAGTCTAAAATCGTTTTCAGGTGGACTTCATGCTCTTCTTCTGACTTTGAGTAGATTAAGATGTCGTCAATGAACACAATTACGAATTTGTCCAAATACGGCTTGCAGACGCGGTTCATTAAGTCCATAAATATTGCTGGCGCGTTTGTCAGTCCAAATGGCATGACTGTGAACTCAAAGTGTCTGTATCGAGTTCTAAACGCGGTCTTCGGTATATCTTCCTCTCGGACTCTCAACTGATGATATCCCGAACGAAGATCGATCTTGGAGAAACAACACGCACCTTGTAATTGGTCAAACAAGTCATCAATTATGGGGAGAGGGTAACGGTTCTTTATAGTCAACTTGTTTAGTTCCCTGTAGTCAATACACATTCTCATCGAACCGTCTTTCTTCTTGACAAAGAGCACGGGTGCTCCCCATGGTGAGTGACTTGGTCGAATAAAACCCTTCTCTTGAAGTTCTTTAAGCTGGTTCGACAATTCTAACATTTCTGAAGGGGCTAACCGGTATGGAGATCTAACAACTGGCGATGCGCCTGGAATCAGATCAATGCGAAATTCTATCTCTCGCACAAGAGGTAAACCTAACAGATCGTCTGGAAATACCTCAGGGAAGTCTCGGACAACACGTATGTCATCAAGCTTTTTCTCATCAGCCTTGATACATGCAAGTGAACGAAGATCCTTTTCCGGCCTCTCGCCTTGAACTTCAAGAATCTTGCCATTCGGAAGAGGAATACGGACAATCTTCTCATAACAATCGATGAGAGCTCGGTGGTATGCCAACCAATCCATTCCAATGATAACATCAAAACTACCTAGCCGGGTTGGTAACAAGTCTATTTTGAACACGTGATTACACAAGACTAAGGTGCAACTACGTAAAATGGTATTGGTGCTAACACTTTTTCCATCTGCTTGATTCGATTTCATAACTTAGTATTTAAAGTGGCTGGGCAATATCATAAAATGTGTAAACGCAGAAGATAAAAACTCTTCATCAGCAACAGATCAAAGAGAATACAAGCGTAGTGATCATAAGGAAGAACACTACCCGTGACCACATTCGGATTCTGCTGTGAGATTTTCAATCACCGCGTAAGCTCTCACACGAGCTCCTATCATTATGCTGGTTCCCTTTTTTCGGACACTTGTCCTTGATATGTCCATTCTCCACCCGAAACATGTCACATTCTGCAGAAGCCTCATTTACTGCACCCTGAAAGCCTATACTCTACAATCCTTCTCCATGTGACCTATCTTTACATCTCTGGAAACTTTGAGGACACGGTCCATGATGGGTAAGTTGACACGGGTTTGCATTTTGGTAAATTACTTGATTAAATCTTTCCTCCAGCTAATGAGGGGGGGGGGGGGGGGGGGGGGGGGGGGTGGGGGGGCGGCAGCAATATGCCTAAACAGTTTTTTGGCTCTCTTGTTTTGTTGTTGTGTTGTATTGTTGTTCGGTTGCGGTTATTGTTGTTGGTTGTAGTTAATTGTTGTTGAGTTATGGTTATTGTTGTTTGTTGTTTCTATGATAGTCTCTTCCTATTTCCTTTTATTGGCTTTCTCAATTCTTGCAGCCTTACCTGAACTGATTGCTCGACCAGTTCAAGGGCCATGTTGATTGCCTCAAGCAAGTCGCTCGCTTTAAAGAAGGTGATGTTTTCCTTTGATTCGTTCCAGGAAACCACGAATGTACTTTTAAATCTTCTTACTTTCAGTAGACACCAAATTCAGGGACACATCAGAACTATACGTGAATCGATTATTGTAAGCTGTCGATATCATCTCCTTTCAGAGTCAGAGTCCAAAGTTCTTGTTATTCCATCCTTTGGATTTCAGTTTGCTAGGCTGTATTCAGTTGGTCATCATAGCTTTACGTTGCTCTGGGATATGATTAGCATTAGCAAAAGTCCCAAAGTCTGTACATTTCTGTTACACCAGGTTAGAGCACGACCTTGCGAACGTGCACATAGCACAAACTTCACTTGTCATCCTTCTGACATTTGTAATTTCAAACACTTGCTCCATTTTTTCGAACCAACGTCTCAGTCCGACTACACCTTCAGTCCCTTGAAAGAGTGAGGCTTGCCATTCATAAATGTCTTTTACGAACATCCATGCATTCTGGTACAAAACAGTTCCTCCGTATTTGTTGATCCGGGATCCACCAGCATTGTCTTGAGTCAGCTCTAGTCTTTTCATATTTTCAGTGCTTTTGGCCACACGCTTTTCCTCTATCTTCCTAAACAGATTCTTCTTAAATTCCTGGGGGGAGGTGGCAATGATTCTGGCAACACAAGTACACAATTCGTGAGAATTTGTAAAGGTATGCAGAGTCATGGCAATGGTAAATAATGGAGAATGATATAAATAATCATAAATTAATCAGGATAGTCGATTTTATATAATGAATCGATTAAAATAGACATTGATATGTCAAAAGATAGACAATAAGAGATCGTATTTAAACCAAGTTTTATATTATTAAGAATTATATATAATGCAATATTGATAATTCGTACAAGTATGTAAGATCAGGAATACGCTGCGGCGTTGGGATATCGGATAGCGTTGAGGATTCTGTATTTTAAAATATGGAAAGAAAAGAAAACCTTTAAACTTTTGTGGTTGTTGAATTGGTTTGAAATGACCCAGTTCCTATAACTTGGCTCTAGGTACCATCTTAACACCCCCAAAATCAGTAGCGGCGGAATGGTACATTGGGGTGCTGCGTCAAAGTACAACAATCAAGGATATAGGGAAACGACCTTAATTGGATCGTTGTTAAAGATAAGATTTCATTTCGGATGCCATAACAAAATATCAGAGTTAATAACATTAGGTCCCATATGTTTTAAGTCCATAACATTTCACATACATTTTATATATACCCAAAAATCTCATAAAACCAAAGATGATAAGTTTTTAAGATAATAAAAGTTGCAATAGACTTTAGATAAAACACAGAATATCCGTCTTTGTTGATATCCGCTTACGCTCCCGTCCAATCTCACTACCCTAGGACTGAATTACATGCTAATGTTCAACACAAAGGTGAGAGTGAAATAATAGGTTTATCGGTAAAAGAGGGTGGTACCACACGATGAAAAGTTAATAGCTAGACTCTGAACACTTTAGAGTCCAAACGTTTATTATTGCACTAAGCTCATGCCCCCGAAGCCTTAAACTAGATTTGTGCCCCAATCGATATAGGATGCTTGCCAAAAACTAAACACGTCTCAATGTTAAATGCACCTTGATCAAACTAGTGACCCAGAAGGTGGGGATTGTCAGTCCCGATAAGATCTATCACACACTCCGCGCTTACTATAATAGACATATTATCGGTTCATGATAAATAGGGACTACGACTAATAAGGTACAACTTAGCAAATATTATTCAGGATGCAGTAATCTGGATAGCTTCTTTTGTAAACATTTTGAAAAACACTTAGAAAAACCAACTTGTGTCCAATAGTATAAACAAGCAATGTAATTCACCCTGTATATTTTGTTAAACAATCTCGTAGTAAAAAGGATAGGTATGAACTCACCTCGAAGTGAATGGAAATCAAACAAGTATTCATATAGAATAATGTGTCACGAAGGAATTCGAAGGCAACCTTAATCCCATTATAGGTTGTATAGTACCTAACACTTTGATTATTTATTGTCGTATAACTCTTCATACTATCGTTTGGGCGATATAATTAAGAGGTCATGTAGTAAAGTATGAGGAGCTTGGACACTGTAAATCGTTAAATTTCAAACAACTCGTCGATATTGCCACCCCGAAAGAGGCACCTCTTATGAAACTCCCTTAGTAATATAGTTCTTTGGTTAACTAATCAACATATAATTCTTATTAGTCTACATATCCATCTAATCGTTTTAGTGAAATCATATTTATAAGTAAAAACGTTTATAGAATACTTTAGTTAAAATGGCGTAACTTTTCTCGTTTTAAGATTGTTTCTTTTGTTTCTTACGTCCACCGCTTCGTATTAAGGCGAGTTATCAAAATATAACATTTTCAAAATCTGAGTTTTTTTGGATTTGAATAGTGATTTTTTACAGTTCATAACAGTTATATATTTATTTTTAAAAGATTTAGTTATCGTTAAATGTCGTACTTATCGTTTTGAACTTTCCCGGGTTTTTTTTTTTTTTTTTTTTTCAGCGAGATTCTTTCGAGCAATGTATTCGTATTTAAAAGTTTGTTTATAAATTATTGATGTTTTAAAAGTATAAGTTTCTGGGTTCGTGAATTAGTATTATTTTATAAAAAGTTTTATAAAAGTATATATTTAACGTATAGACTTGGAAAATCGTCGTATCTTTTTCGTTATAAAATCGGTTTTTGAGTTTCTTACCTTTTTGGAATCGTCATGGAGACGTACTATTTTTATAAAACTAAAATCATGCTTTGGATTTCGAACCAAAACAGCCCCTTATATAATTATAATTACGGTTTTAATATATATAAACTTGTTTTATATACTTTTTCAACTTAATAATTGCCACAAGATTTCCACAAATAATTATATATCTGTCTTACGTATAATAGAGTCCAAGATCAATATTTCATCCATAAAAACATGTGTATAAGTCAATAATTCATTGTTTTACAAGAAAATTCCATTTTTACAAGTCAAAATATCCTACAATGAGTGTTATTGCTATATAGACATATAACACATAATATAATTTGTAAATTCATAACGGTTTTTAGTGGTAAATCATTATATGATGTCGTTTGATGAACATCAAGATCTACACACTTGTTTAGCAACCAACCAAGCTAGCAACTCTTGAAAACCTTAATATTCCATAAAAACCCTAATCCTTGCTTTCCTTGCTTAGATACTTGTAAATCTTTAGCAAATCCTTGCAAACACCTTAGTGTTATCATAGGAAGTATGTTCTGAGTTGATTGTATGGTCTTAGAAAATCAAGCTATGGATTTTATTATTGAGAGGGTTTGAGCCGTGGGTTTAAAGGAGAGGAAAAAGGAAGAGTTGTCTTTCGTGAAATTTTGCCTAAGTAAAATGAAGTGTAAGTGTTTCACTTTCTAGCTGTAAGTGGTTATATGTCATATGATAGTTCATCTTACACACTTGGCAAGAAAGTCTTAAAGACATGATGAGGGTTTTTAGGAAGTCTTATGGTCAAGGTATGACTCTTGTGTAGATAGCATGTGTGTAAGGTAGCTTGCTTGAAAACTTATATTACAGGTTATATTAGTTTTCAAGATATCGCTGTCGATTCATTAATACATATCTGGCCTAACATGCATATACATGATATATTTTTGTGATTTTTGAGTATTGGGTATAAATGTGGGTATTTGTTGAAGCGTAGAAAAGTTTTGGTGCTTCCGGGTTTGCCTAAATGTATTTAATTGCAAAACGTAAACGTTTTACGCAACTAATAAAAATAAAATATAAAAAGTTGATTATTACTTTCGTAAAAATAATATATTTCTTGCTTGACGTAAACTTTAATTCGTTTGGTGTCCGTTTAAGTTAATTGTTGATTTTTAGTTTACGCGATTTAACATTAACTATTAAAATTAAAAGTAAACGCATGACAAAAAAAATAATTAGTAAAATAGATGACGTCGTAAATGACCTAAAAATACAGAATGTTACAAAAATGATAAACATAATCAACAATCAACGATAAATTAAGCAATCGAGATAAACAAACCAAACATTAAATCTTCATAAACATGGCTAATACCTAAGGGTATTAGCCCATAACCATTGTAATGAATACAAACATAATAACGAACAACCAAGGTAACCTAACCGAGTTAAACGAATGATACCAAAAATTGAACGATTAGTAAGAGTATGAGAATTACAAGGTGTTTCCTATGGAATTAGATAAGATGTTTGACCTTCACTCCTCTTCTTGGCTTCTGAAAATTGACTTTTGTGGTTAGGGCATCGAAAATATGTTCAAGCACACCCTAAACTCGTATTTATGGATTTGTATTTATAGTGTCTGGAAAAACATTGATATGCCATATTGGTTGAGGCCAATACAGCGTATTGGGGGTTTCTTGGAGTAGGGACCATGTTCAATATCTTCCAGAATCTTTAAATAATCTTCAATACGGAGTATAAAGTCTTCTGGATACGACGTATTGCTCTTTAATTCTTTGTGGTTTCTTATGAAATGCATGCAATACCCCGTATCTTCCTTGATGGATACGACATATAGGTTGTTACAACAGTATCTTGAGATTTCTTCGTTTAAGCTCCAAAATGCATGCCTTTTAGCATAACTTTACCAATTACTCCATAATTACTGCAAATAACAACTTTAAGCAATTAAGTACCAATTCTTGCAATAATTTATACAAAATAGGTAAGAAACATGGGATAAATAATGCTATAAAAGTGACGTTATTTGATGTCATCAAATATTCCCCCACTTGAATCCTACTTGTCCTTAAGTAGACTTTAGAAAATTTATAAAAATGTATCCCAACCGTAGTCAAGGATTTTTCCTTTAAGCAATTATTTGATCATATAATAGTACGCAACCAAACACCTCACAAAATAGGAAGATGAAATCACTTAATTTACTCAACCAATCAATGTGGTATCATGTAACTAATTCGTTTAATTGCTCGGTCGTAATGAGTATTTTATCATAAGCTTGATAAGGATACATATTTCCACCACTAAAGCTAAGGAGTGGCAAGTCCTCAAAGGTAAATTGGGTTTAAAAGGTTCAAGAGTTTGGTCACTCTTTCTAATCTCTATCGATACCAATATTCTAAAAAAGTCGGCAAACCATACATACACATCCATAACGATGGAATAGACACACATAGTTGCATTCATTCCTCAACTCAAATAAGCTAAAGAATAGGACTAGTAGTCTTCACCAAAAGTCATAAGCCTGCAAGGGCGACAAACCACGTATACACATCCGTAACGAAAAAATAGACGTATATGATTGCATTCAATTCCCCTACTCGAGTAAAACCAAGGGTTAGGACGAAGAGTGATATAGGGTAGGGATCTTCTAATCTTTTACCAAAAGTAATAAACCAACAAGGCGGACAAAATCACACATAGATGGCCGTAACGACAGAATAGACATATGTGATTGCTCGCATCCTCATTCGAGTAAGACCAAATGTTACGGATTAGGAAAGGGAACATAATTGTTGTTAAATAAAAAGAACAAAAAAATAGATTAAGTCCAAACAAATAAGGAGTAGTGTTGCTTGTACTTTCCCGGCCGTACCCGTGAAAAAGACACATAAATATAGACATAAATGTCTTGATCATAGATCAATTATAACATCCTTAGTTGGCGTTCCCATAATAGTCAACTCACATTCATCCATAATATACATACTTTACAACATTAGTGGTGATATCGACCACTTTTATACAAGATATACATGTTGGTTTATTTCGACCAACATACAACAATACTCTACAGAATCACTTTTTTGTATTTTTCACTTTTTTTATTTTTTTTTCAAACATATATACACTACGAATTTTGGTGTATTTTCACCATCTTCACGATCACAATGAATCTGGATAATTTGTCCATAATCCTCCATACTTCGGATGTATAAA
This sequence comes from Tanacetum coccineum, assembly GCA_026074375.1. Classification (NCBI taxonomy): domain Eukaryota; kingdom Viridiplantae; phylum Streptophyta; class Magnoliopsida; order Asterales; family Asteraceae; genus Tanacetum; species Tanacetum coccineum. Next base: position 66,926 of record BQNB010018312.1, read on the forward strand.
ACGATTTGTAAAAGTAGTAAAACATACTGGAAAATTGAGATTTAAAAATATACACTACTTTCACATTCCCATTGCGTTGTACAATTTTCCCGACCTAACCGTCGATAGAAATTTCACACACGTATCCAATTGCATTGTGAAAATTTTCAGACCTAACCGTAGATAGAAAATTTTGCATTGTGACATGGGAAATACAATACTTTATACAAAAGTAACTAGCAACCGATTAGGACTTAATCTAATAGGGTAGGCTAAGGTGTCGATGACATCAAATAACGTCACTTTTATAGCATCATTTATCCCATGTATTTAATCCATTTTGTATAATTATTGCAAAGAAATGTTACTTAATCATTTGTATTTGAGAATTACAGTAATTATGGAGTACTTGTGAAGTTATGCTAAAAGGCACGCATTTTGGAGCATAAACGAAGAGTTCGAGAAAGTCTACTAATCTGACAGCAAATATGCCGTATTATTCTAGACCTATACGACGTATCCAAGACTTTGACGAATCAAATGACCATTGCCTGACTTTGAAGAATACGTCGTATCCACATCAACGATACGCCGTATATAATACTTTGGTCAATGAAGAAGAACCAACTGATTTTACCTCAATATGTCATATCCAGCAAGAAGATACGGCGTATCCGTGCCTACACTTCACAAATAACCATGAAGGATTGAAGACCCAATACGCCATATCCAGGAGACATCAATATGTCGTATTCACAATATAGTAATAAAATATTCTGGAAGATATCAAACGTGGTCCTTACTCTAAGAAATCCCCAATATTCCGTATCCTATATTGCTCGATACGGCGTATCGAACCGACTTCCAGACCTTATAAATAAACGACCCTAAACTCAGTTTTAGGTATGCAAGTGAATCCCTAAACCACCAAGTCAACCAAGAGACGAATAAAAGAGCATAGAAGGTCAAAAAAGAGCCTCAAGATCATAGGAAAACTCTTGTAATCTTCATGCAACCGAATACGCGTTCGATTAAGGTTTTTTATTTTAATCATTCATATATCAAACCATGTGTATTTTTACAATGACTATTGGCTGATACCTTTAGGTATCAGCCATGTTTATGAAGATTTAATGTTTGGTTTGTTTATCTCGATTGCTTAATTTATCGTTGATTGTTGATTATGTTTATCAATTTATACTTGTTTACGTGCATAAGTATGCGACCTATCATTCAACTGGGTCTAGTCCTACATATTTAATGCGCTGCAACTTCGATGTTGTTTGGGCATAGGCTAAGAGTATAGGATAGCTCTCTATATTGTAATTTATATATCTAGAATCATAGGATCACAAATATTGACCTATCCTTTCCTTTAGTTTAGTGGGTGTATTTCAGCTTTTCTATCGTCTGATTATCTTCGTGTATGTGTTTATTGCTTTACTTGTCATCAAAACCCTAGGTTAGATAACTAAACCTCATTCCGGTCTCTTAGGCTGAAACCTCCTCCCCCTTTTTTTGTATTAGTTTTAGGTTTAACTAAGATAACTAAAATACTGATAGATTAGATAATAACGCTCTCGCTC
>BQNB010018313.1:5790-68490 GCA_026074375.1 Tanacetum coccineum
GTTTTCGGAAAAGTATAGTTTAAAGTTTCGGAAGATTAGTTGTAGAGAAGTTTTCTTAATTTTCTTTCTCTATGTTAATAAAAATATTCGCGTAAAAACGATCTTTATATTTAATGATCTTCATGTTTTGATAATAACAAATATAATGTCATACTCTGTAAGAGTTTACGTGAACAAGTTATTTAGTCGTAAGTTACTTGCCGACACCAAATGACTTAAGGTATGAATATGACATTATAAAGCGTAGTTTATGATCAAAGAAAAATATTTTGTCTTGCATACAAATTTAATTATTTGCATAAACTACTACTAATCAAATGATTTCAACTAAACACATGATTAATTATAAACTAGTTATATTAATCAATAAGACAAAATAGGATTAACCATAAATGGAAATAATCTTTCCATATATTTTCAAATCTAGAAAATCTTTCCATTTTTATGTTAGAAAATATATATATTCTTCTAGAAGAATCTATTAAATCTAATTATCAAGTACAATTAGAATATTTTGTAAAGATTTGTGGTTAACCACAAAAAACAAAATAACATCTAGCTACTACCCACGGATCCACCAAAATCAAAGACGGATCCAAGTATGGTGGATTCGTGCAGCTGGCATATCAGGGCAGAATTTGAATTCAAATTTACCTATAAATAAGAACCAAATATTTTCATTTACTTCACCCTTTTCCAACTTTTCTCTTGCATATTTATTTTCTCTCATACATTCTTTGATATTTATACTTGTTATATAATCCATTACAAGTGATCCATTCATTCCACTCTTTAGTGAAGAACACAAAGAAGATATCAAGCTTCAAGTGTTGTTAGCTTAGTTTTATTAGAGTTATCACACTTGTGATATTTATCCATCTTTATCTATTTGTCTTGTGTTATCATATGTGTATGATAGGTTAGTATTTTAGGCCTTAAAATACGCAGTGTGTTAGATTGATTCTATCTCGAAGTAGAACTCGGTATTTAGCTTAGTATCGAAAAAGTGTAAGCGACGTGTACGGTTTTCTCCGCCTAAAGGGAGCTTGTTGACATAGTGAAGAAAACTCTCGAGTTGGGTACTCGGGGAGTGAAGTAGGGCGAAGAGGAGCTTCATAGCCGAACCACTATAAATCATCGTGTCTTTGGTTTGATCTTTCTTATCTTTACTCATTTATATTCTGCATTTACTTATTTTTTTATTGCACCGCTATCATATACATACTTGTATATCTATTGAATTCACATAAGTAGATAATCTAAGTTTTAAATTTTAAAATGGTAAAAACTATTCAACCTCCCTTCTAGTTTCCACAATTGGTATCAGGAGACAAGGTCACCCAAGATCTTTAACGTATATTGTACATTAAAGCTTGAATCGATCTATGGATTCCGATAAATATCTAGAAGGGCAATCTATGCAAAGAACACCACTTTTTGAAAGCGATAGTTTTATATATTGGAAAAATAGATTTGAACGTATGTGAAATCAAAAGTTTAGATCTTTGGCATATTATCATGAATGGTGATTTTCCATCGGTTGCCAAAAATGAAGTTACTAAAGTTTTAGAAGTAGTTCCTTTTGAAGAACAAAGCGATGTTATTAAAAGAAAACTTGCTAAAATAATGAGGCTAACATGGTTCTTTATAATGTTTTACCTAAAAAGGAATATGAAAGAATTTTTATGTGTAAAACGGCTAAAGAAATTTGGCAATCGTTGTTAATCACACATCAAGGTAATAGCCAAGTCAGAGAAAATAAAATTGATCTTCTTGTTCAACAATATGAACAATTTACTATCCTTGAAGAAGAATCTATTGATAGCGGTTTTGCTAGATTTAACACTATTATTACTAGTCTTAAAGCATTTGATAAAGGTTTTTCTAGCAAGAACTATGTTAGAAAGTTTCTTAGGGCTCTACATCCAAAATGGAGTGCAAAGGTCACGACGATTGAAGAATCAAATGATTTGTCATCACTAGCTCTAGACGATCGGTAAGACATAAACATGAAGTCCTTGAACTATCAAAGACCCATAACATAAAGTAAGACATTAACTTATTATGTCTTCTTGTTAAGACATGAACATGAAGTCCTAGAATTATTCAAATACTTATAACGTATAGTAAAATTAAATTCTTATGTCTTCTTATAAAGACATGTACATAAAGCCCTAGAATTGCTCAAAGACTTATATGTTATAAAATGCAATTGGTTTGAAAATATTGTGGATGCAATTCGGTTTGAACCACTTGGCAAGTATGTGACCCAAAGAGTATTAAGCTGTCTAAGGAATTGTGGTATAGTCTCACAATCCTAATAATCATAGAGTACCACATCTTTATGGTATGACTAATGTGTTAAATCGAATTCTATTGATATTGTTTAATATTTTATAACTTTAACTACTCTACCTTCAAATATATCGAGGTTAAAATTGAGTATGTCTTGGATATACCCAATATGAGTCCAGCCTTGAAGGTAACTATGACACCATCAAGTTATAAAATGGGATGAATCATATTAAGTCTTGATTAAAGTTCTAAATTTGTTAATATCTTATGAAGCATCTTAATTAATAAACTAGAGTCGAGAGCTGTCAATGTATTTTACATGTCCCAAACAAGAACAACTCATTGTTGCTCGATCTGCTGAGTATTTAGAGAAATGGTCTCTTCTTACAAAAAGCAAGTGGGAGCATATGTAGATCTTGAAAAGATTTAATAACAAAATACACAACCTTCTGAATACACTAGCGAATGCCAAAATAAGGCTAAACATGTAAATGTTAAAGCCCAAAGTGATGTAACTCACATTCATAGGTCCGCAAGGATACCTTAAGAAACCGAGTGATATGTTTTATATCAATGCTGAGAAATATAAGTTAGAGGGTTGTTGTGAACATGCTAAACTATACAGAGATACATTGTTGGATCTTGAATCTAATAAATGGCTCTACCTTATAATTGATAAGATGCAGTCCATAAAAGATAATCATTTTGAACTTGATTGATCTTTCACAAAATGGCTAGACTGTCAAGTGAAAATGGGATTCTAAGAGAAGACAAGGAAAAAATTATACACACATTTAATGCATGACATGTGACAATATATTTTACTCATACTCAAGCAATTGATGTGATTAAGACTTCCTTGTATTTGTGAGCATTAAAACAAATAAAGATACTAATTGCCATACTTGATTTCATGAATAGAAATACTTCAGCCTATGGGGTCAAACACGTATACACCGATATATCATCACTAATAATGTATTTAGTATATTTATTGTAAATATGTTATTTATATTGGTTAAATAACTCATAATCAACTAAAGGTCGTTAATTAATCCGTTAGATGCATTAACTAACTAAATACCACCATTTAATATGTAATGGACATAATTAAATGGACTAGATAAAAAATCACAATGGGAAGCCCATTGGGGTTCCAGGGGCCGACATATCTGCGGTATAAGAAACTAAGGGGAGAAGAATTTTGGTTGTTAAGTGTAACTACCACAAAGTTATCATATCCCTTAACATGGAAAACAAATCAATAATTATTCTCCCTCTTCTCTTCAGCTGCTAGAACGACCAAAGATACCTAATTAGGGTTCTTGAGTCATTTTTAGGTAAAGAGTTTCCTCAGGAAATTTATTACTCCAAAAAATAATCCAGTACAATGGACGTGGGTGAATCCTATATCTCAGCCCGTTACATAGGCAAACTACTTCCATAAGGAAGGTACATTTATGACTAGACTATAAATGACTCAAAACATCAAGTAATCTATTTCTTCTTTCGACCGCGAACCTTGATATCCAAATTATCACATATAGATTGAATATTGTCAGGAATTTCTTGACCTTCATACATATCATCATCGTATGGGTCGTAGTCATGGTCTTTGTCAACTTTCCCATATGTTTCCCTCTATTGTTCCAACAAAATCTTTGTCCCATATCCAACCCCGGACGGTTTTAAAGCCAGATAGCTTGCCATTTCATTATCAACAGATTTAACTTCATCCTCACTACCCTATGCATCTGAATAATCAACCTTCTAAAGAGGTTTAACATCATCATCCACAAACACACATTTTCCCTCTATAAGCTATTTTTCAAAAACATTAATCCTTTCTACTATCAGGGTATAACCTTCCTCTTTCATACCAAACGTAGAAGCCTTATTACCCATTTCTACTTCCTCAATAACCAGATCAATATTTAAAGCCTTAAACGAGTTACTAAGGGAAAAGGTACCATTACCTGATGTCAAAACATTTTCTTACTAGCAAAAGGAGTCATCTTTAGAGAATTACTAGTTCCTTCAGTCGATTGCTTTGCTACAGGACAATAACGTGTCGTTGGCTTTACAGAAACTGGTTTGAAAGTCTTATTACCTTCGTTAATACCACCAGATTTCTTGTTTTTAACTTCAATATAACCTTCATCATCAGCCTTCGATGACTGCTCCTTACCATTTTCCAAGCTATTCACCACTCGTTTAGGAGGAGCTTTTGGACAATCAATACGTGAATGGCCAAAAATTAAGCATGTATTACAACAATGAGGTTTCCACACGTATTCAACATGAATTTTTTGTTTTGTATATCCATTTCCCTCAAGGTCTGGAACCGCCATTACCAAATTATCACTAAAATTGTTACAAGCATTGATTTCAATCAAAGTTCTTGCATAGGTGCTCCACCCCCAGGATTCCAAACACATGAAATTCGTATAAGAATCAAGCATCATTGGTGTACCAATTTTTGTGGCCATCAAGCTTAACTCATCCGATATGTAAGCAACCAACGGTACATCATGGAATTTCACCTAAACAAGAACCTGCTATAATTCTTCTTTAAGAAGACTCACGGAGGGCGACCATTTGTTAAGAAAAATATGGATTCCACGAATCAACCATGGACCATCTCTAAGCACCGAATCAACACCCTTAGTAGATGAGAACTTAAAAAGAAAAAACCTTTCACCGACATTACTTTCTTTAATTCATATTTTCCCTAATTGTTACAAACAAACCATTGCACAACAGAAAATGCAAGCCTTTTGCCAATAAAATAACTGTAAAGTAAGTATTTCATTCTATCATTTACCTCATGAACCGAGGCAAAAGGTAACCAAAGATCATAATTAGCATCTTGTTGGACATTAGCTTCAAGTTTCTGTAAGTTAGCCTTTGTAAAAGACATATGGCTAAGCCTAGTAGCATATGATAAGGGAACCTCATTAACTGGGTTAGTGCCAACCTTACCGCCTCTATTCTTATTGGCATTTAGGCTGGAATACGTAGGACTAACAATGTTAAAATACAGAGATCGACCTCTTATTAATAATGTTAGGACTACCAGATTGTATACCACCGTTCACATTGAATCCTACACCAATAAGGTTAGCAACAGTGTTTATCACATGAGTCACGCTAGAGGTGGCATTATGGCAGTAGGTTTACTTATAGAAGTAATGCCAGTCACATCCTCCCCTCAAGTAACCACATATATTGTCATAGAAGTAACACTAGTCACACCCTTAACCCCAGTAACCACACTTGGGAGACGGGGTAACTTTACTCGTATTCTTCTTATCACCTCCTCCATTCAAACCTAAAAACCCAGCTTTTATTATTAATCCATGTAGAAAAAAAACACACAAGAAGAAGTATCGTCTATCTTTAGCTACGTAGAAACCCTAATAAGATTAAGGTTTATTAACAACGAATTAACAACATTCTCACATGATACTAAAACATGAAGCACATACAAGAGACGATTGGAGCGAATCAAGAAACACATAAACTTAAAACCATAAAACCTAGGAATTAACTTAAACCCTAACAAAAACTACTGATAAAATCACGATTGAATAAATAGGTTGGATTAGGATATGCAACGATAATAGGATCAGGGAGAAAAGGATCGTTGTGTTTAGGGTTTTTTTCTTTGATTGCCACAATCTCCAGAGAAGGTATCGACTTCGGGTTTTTAGGATTGCATCATCATTTTAATTTTCTTGAGTTGTTTTTCTATCTTAAGCAAACAAGTGTTGTCCATAGCTAGATCGTGGGTTATAAGGAACTAGCATTTGAGGTGATACACGAGGACGTGTAGTCTAGATACGCATAGAGACAATCTACTTTGATTGTTCCAAAGGTTTCTGATGACATCAAATAACATCACTTTTATAACATTATTTATCCCATGTAAATTCCCTATTTTGTATAAATTATTGCAAGAATTGTTACTTAATCGTTTATGTTTGAGATTTACAGTAAATGTGGAGTACTGATTAGCTAAAAGGCACGCATTCTGGAGCTTAAATGAAGAAATCTGAAGAATACTATTCTGACATACTATACGCCGTATTCATCGAGGAATATACGACGTATCTATGTATGCACTTCACAAGAAACCACGAAGAAATAATGATCATTACGCCGTATCCAGGATGTTCCATACGCCGTATTCTATTTTGAGTAATTAAATATTCTGAAAGATATTAAACGTGGTCCCTACTCTAAGAAAACTCCCAATACGCTATATTGACCTCGACCAATACGGCGTATCGAAGAAATTCCAGACACTATAAATAAAAGACCTAAAAATGAGTTTTAGGTGTGCTTGATCATATTTACGATACCATAACCACAAAAGTCGATTTTTAGAAGACAAGAAGAGCAAAGAAGGTCTTGCAACGCGCTTAATTCCATAGGAAACACCTTGTAATTCTCATACTCTTAATAATCGTTTAATTTTTGGTATCATTCGTTTAACTCGGTTAGGGTACCTTGGTTGTTCATTATTATGCTTGTATACATTACAATGGTTAAGGGCTAATACCCTTGGGTATTAGCCATGATTATGATAATATAATGTTTGGTTTGTTTATATCGATTGCTTAATTTATCGTTGATTGTTGATTATGTTTATAAATTTATACTTGTTTATGTGCTTAAGTATGCGACCTATCATTCAACTAGGTCTAGTGATACCGACCAAGTTAGCTAGATACTAGGATGGCTCTCTATATTGCGATTTATATATCTAGAATCATAGGATCATAAATATTGACCTATCTTTACCATTGGTTTAGTGAACAAGCTGGACTAACAGGTGACCCTAGGATCAATAAATGACGTTCTGATTCTCATGGTAAAGACTCAGACAATGGACTACTAGAATATAGATTGCCATTAAGCAGTAAGTGGGTAAAGTCTTGATGAGCTAGGGTTTAGTAAGAGCACCAATACTAATCTTCTAAGATAGATTATAATCAACAAATATAATACTTTATGCGGATGCGTTTAATTGTGACAGAATTCTACGTGTCTAGGTTTCAGACAGAAGTACCGCCTAAATCTAGGAAAGATATAACCCTTGAAATAAGTTATTCATTGCATTAAATAAACAAACCAACGTCCTATTTGATTTATCATGGTTAATACAGTTTTCTTATTATTGGCTTGACCACTCTTCTATCTTCTGATTATCTGCTTGCGTGTGTTATCGTGTTTTAAATAGACCTAAGTCACCACCAAACCTGTGCCAGTCTCTCAGACTGAAAACCCTCCTTTCACCGTTAGAATTAGGTTTAGCATAGGTTTAACTTAGAATTAACATAGATTAGATAGATTAGATCTAACATAAGATAACTAAAATACTAATAGACTTAGGAATTACGTTCTCGCTCTTAGTGATCGACACCCTACTTATCAACGAAGCTACATTTGATCGGGTACACTTCCTGTTAGTGTTGTTTTTAGTTATAGTCGGCAAAATATAAATATAAATCTTGATAATAAATAATACCTACACACGACGACATGCATAAAGTTTTTGGCACCGCTTTCGGGGAGTGAAGTTGTTTAATTCTTTTCTTTATTGGTATTTTAGTTTAGTTTTAGCGTAATTTAGATTAGTTTAAATTTCGTGTTTTTAGTTTAGTTTTTGTGTATGCTTTATTTTTTTTGTTTGACTTTTTTTCATTGTATATTTTGCATATTCGTGTGTTTCTGTATTCTTCTGCATTGTTAAAGTCTGCTGTAATTTTCTGAGTCAAAAACTCAATACGGCGTATTCATCTTTTTAGATACGGAGTATTAATTTTTCCTAAAACCAATACAGCGTATCGACTTTAACATCAATACGGTGTATTAGTTCATTTGACCTTTTTATTTTGTAGCAAAGTTATTACAGGAAATGGACGACCCTAACATCACCATGGAAGAGTACATTCAACTTATGGCTGATAAAGCTCATAAGCGCGATCAGATTTTTGATTGGGAAACTGCCATGTACGGTAAAATCTATGATGATATTGACCTCTTCAAAGATTTTGAAGCAGATTTCCTAGCTATCGTCTATAATGATGCATTGGCATCTGACCAGGAAGTCTCGTCTGAACCCACTGTGAGTCCTCATAACGCCATTAAATCTGATTTTGATTTTACAATATCATTTTCCGAATCCAATGATGAAGATTACACATTTATATACGACAAAAACTCATCTTCTTATAAGTTAATTTCTATCAATGATTTAAAATCGGATACGGGCAATGATATTGATGAAATCAATGTTAAATTACTCTCGGATGACATTTCTATCAAACCATTGGATAGTGGTATCAATATTAATGTTGACACTTATTCCCAAGCGTTTGATAAAACCATTAACACAAATCATGACACACCAGGTAAATCTTTCACTACAAAAGATTTTGTCATAATGATTAACGTCATGATTCGAAAATGATTTAACAAAGGGATGTCATTAATTCTTATTATCAAAAATTTATATGTGCCATTTGGCATCCCGTTCGACCCCAAGTTGTTTTATAAGGATGGGATAAAACTGGGGCAAGTCTAACTTAAAGAATTTTCTGTAAACAAAAGTGCTTGCCGGGAGACAACCCAGAATGTATTTTAATTTTTTCTATCGAGTCTGTCTTCGTCGATACAGCGTATCCAATTTCATAGATACAACATATTGAATGCTTGGACGTTATCCAGTCCTTAATTTTCTGCACTTTTAAAAGTTTATTGCCAGTTCAGTCTATACGGCATATTCAATAAATGAATACAACGTATTAGACGACTGAACAATACTTAGGATTTTTCTGACAGGCCTCAATACGACGTATCCTGAAATACGGATATGGCGTATCAACTTCCTGTACAGACTTAGTTTTTGTTTTTTGTTTTTATTTAGTTTTCTAACCATCGAGTATCGAGATAGAATTGCATTGTTTTTCCTATATCTTATACATGGCCTTTTGAATGAAAATGACTTTTGGTGGAGTATTTATATTCTGGAATACTGTGTGTTGTAGTCATGCTGGTATCCAGACGTATTTACAACACATAATCTTGCTCGTAAACGCAACATGGAGGATCATACCAAGCAAATCCTAGGGAGTTTCTCGTTCTAATTCTTTTAATTTCCTGTTTTTAATATTTTATTTATACAATGAGGGCGTTGTATAATTCAAGTGGGGGGGGGGGGAAGAATTAGAAAGCTTACTTGTCCTATTTTTCACAATAAAATGCTTAAATTATGCCTAAATTTTAAATTTTTTCAAGCATACTTTTGTGAAATTATTAGTTACATGACCTGCATACATAATCCTTGTTAGATATTGTGATAATTTAGCCTTATCCATTTCCAAATGATTACCCAAATTTCACAAAATTATGAGTGTGCCGGTGATGTTGTAGACTTTAGAACTTGGCTTGGTATATCTATTCGAGACCACAATAATAAGTGCTATTTTAATAGATGAAGTAACTTGTTTAAACTGATAAATTTCTAGGAATACACCTAAAAAGCCTATATATGTTGTGATATTAATTAACCACACTGGTTAGTTAACTCCTGTATAAACCCTTTGTTTACTCTCATTGTTAGAGTAAGATTCTCCTAGAAAAACCTGCTGAGCCATTCTATTCTTTTTCTTACACCAAATGTTTGTTTCGTTACACCTTTACTCCTTAGCCTACCCTATTAGATTAAGTCCTTAATCGGTTGCTAGACGCTTTTGTGTAAAGTATTGTATTTCCTGTATTGCAATAGAAATTTTCTATCTCTGGTATGGTAGGTAAAATTGCACAGTGCAATTGGACACGTGTTGATTTTTCATCCATGGGTTAGGTTAGGAAATTGCCTCAATGCAATAAAGATATGCAAAAGTAGTAGTTTTTTTGATCTGTTTTACTACTTTCACAAATATTATTTACATCCGAAGTATGGGGATTAAGGATAAATTATCCAGATTATCGTGATCGTGAAGATGGTGAAATTATGCAGAAAATTCCGTAGTAATGGTTTGTTTAAAAAATTCAAAAAAATTAGAAATTTGCAACAAGAAGAGGAGGAAGTTTGGAAAAAGTAGATAGTCGGTTATCATTAAGCTTAACGATAAATTATTTGAGGATCGTTATTCGTGATAAGTGTTATAATTGCTCAATGATATAAAGTTTTGTATTACTTGTAGCATATCGCCACTAATTTTTTAAAGTTACTGTATAATATGGACGATTGTGGGAGTGACCGTTATGAAACGCCAAACTTAAGGGATGTTTTCATTTTCTTTGATCAAGATGTTTTTCGATTCTGGTGTGTTACTAAACATTGGAGTAGTCCAGGATTGTGTCTTTTATCATGGGTAATACGGTCGGGAAAGTGCATAGACCACTTATACTCTTATTTGTTTAGACTCTTAATCTATTTGTTTTGTTCCTTTTTATTTTAAACAACATTTAGAGACTTTCCTATTTCCTAATCCTCTATCTTAGGTTTACTCGAATGAGAATGCGCGCTATCACATATGTTATTCGTGTTCGTTACGTGCCATGTATGTGTGATTTTATTCCGCCTTGTTGTTTTCTTACTAGAAAGGATAAGAGATCCTATCCCTATATCACTTTTTGTCGTACATTTGTTTTACTCAAGTGGGAGATGAATGCATCCATGCTATGTCAATTAGTCGTTATGGTATGTCGTCATTATATGTTTGTCCCCTTTGTTTGGTTACAACTTTTGGTGAAGCACTTACTAGTTCTATTCTTCTAGCTTATTGAGTTAAGGTTCGAATGAGTCATATAGTGTCCTATCCATCGTATTATGGGTATGTATGTGTGATTTTTGTCACCTTTTCTGGAATATTGGTATCGATAGAGATTAGAAAGAGTGATTAAACCCTTAAAACTTTTTAAAACCCAATTTACCTTTTGAAGACTTGTTACTCCTTAGCTTTAGTGGTGGAGATGTGTATCCTTGCCAAGCCTATGATAGAATACTCGTCACGACCGAGCAATTGAGTGAAGTAGTTACATGTTACAACATAGATTAGTTGAGCGAATTGAGAGTTTTCATTTTCCTATTTCGTGAGGTGCTTGGTTGTGTACTAATAATTGAACAAATAAATGCTTAAAGGAAAAATCCTTGACTATGGTTGGGATACATTTTCATAAATTTTATAAAGTCTACTTGAGAACAAGTAGGATTCAAGTTGGGGGATATTTGATGGCATCAAATAACGTCACTTTTATAACATCATTTATCATATGTAAATTACCCATTTTGTATAAATTATTGCAAGAATTGTTACTTAATCGTTTATATTTAAGATTTGCAGTAAATATGGAGTGCTTAGTGAAGATTAGCTAAAAAGCACGCATTCTGGAGCTTAAACGAATAAATATGAAGAATACTGTTCTGATATACTATACGTCATATCCATCAAGGAAGATACGACGTATTTGTGCCTACACTTCACAAGAAACCACAAAGAAATAATGATATATATGCCGTATCCAAGATGTTCCATACGTCGTATTCTATTTCGAGTAATTAAATATTCTAGAATATATTGAACGTGGTCCCTACTCCAAGAAAACTCCCAATATACCGTATTGACCTCGACCAATACGGCGTATCGAAGAAATTCCAGACACTACAAATACAAGACCTAAAAACGAGTTTTAGGTGTGCTTGATCATATTTACAAAACCGTAACAACAAAAGACAATTTTCAAAAGACAAGAAGAGCAAAGAAGGTCTCACAACGCGCTTAATTCCATAGGAAACACCTTGTAATTCTCATACTCTTAATAATCGTTCAATTTTTGGTATCATTCGTTTAACTCGGTTAGGTTACCTTGGTTGTTCATTATTATGCTTGTATACATTACAATGGTTAAGGGCTAATACCCTTGGGTATTAGCTATGATTATGATAATATAATGTGTGGTTTGTTTATATCGATTGCTTAATTTATCATTGATTGTTAATTATGTTTATCAATTTATACTTGTCTATGTGCTTAAGTATGCGACCTATAATTCAACTGGGTCTAGTGATACCGACCAAGTTAGCTAGATACTAGGATGGCTCTCCATATTGCGATTTATATATCTAGAATCATAGGATCACAAATATTGACATATCTTTACCATTGGTTTAGTGAACAAGTTGGACTAGCAGGTGACCCTAGGATCAACAAATAACGTGTTGATTCTCGTGGTAAAGACTGAGACAGTGGACTACTAGAATATAAATTGCCATTAAGCAGTAAGTGGGTAAAGTCTCAATGAGCTAGGGTTTAGTAAGAGCACCATTACTAATCTCCTAAGATAGATTATTATCAGCAAATAAAATACTTTATGCAGATGCATTTAATTGTGATAGAATTCTACGTGTCTAGGTTTAAGGAAGAAGTACCGCCTGAATCTAGGAAATATATAACCCTCGAAATAAGTCATTCATTGCATTAAATAAACAAACCAACGTTCTATTTGATTAATCATGGTTAACACAGTTTTCTTATTATTGGCTTAATCGCTCTTCTATCTTTTATGTTGATCCCAATAGAATAGATCTTGCTTAGCTTGTATAAGGCTAAGTTGTATTGAATAAATCCAAAACAACTATGATAGAAACTTTAATTGTGAATATCAAAGACTATGCGGAATCTAGTCAATGATACTAAGAAGAATTTCAATGAAACAATAATGAATAAGATCAATAACAAACAGTTTACTAAACTTTCAGCCTCAATATAATATGAACACTCTTAATAGTGTTAGGGTTTACAAAACCTTGAAGCTAATTGACTTAGGTTAAACTATGATGAGAGATGTATGAGAGATATGAGATATATCTAACCTAATACCCTAGGACCTCCTTTTATACAACAAGGAGTCCTACTGGGTTTACAATATATTCCTGAGTTATCATGATCCTCTAATCAAATAACTTATACGTATCTTTTACAAAAATATCTCATACATATCACTTAAGCAGTACTAACTTGATCTAAAAGTACTAACCAACATTATTAACTTTCTCAGCAGCATTAATTTTATACTAACAGCAGTAACTTTACATCAGCAGTAGTAACCACTTAGTATATTTTCCTTGAACTTCTTGAGCAACAGTAACTTCCACTAGCAGTCTTAACTTTTGCACTAGCAGTATTAACCACTTAGAATATTTTCCTTGAACTTCACCAGCAGTAGAAATCATAACCAGCAACAGTAACTTCAACAACACTAAAAAGTCTTTTAATCCCAACAATCCTCCCCTAAACTTAATGTTCATCTTCTGAATCTTTAAGTTTCTTGATTAAAAGCTTTATCTTCAATAGGAGGATGCTTCCAAACACTTCATTCAGGTATATAGCCTTCCTTAAGCTGTTTCTTGACCAATCTAAAAAGATCAAATGCCATTTCACACTCATAGTCAACTTGAAGCTTCACATTATTAAACATATGATATAGCGTGTGCTTTGTAAGTGGATACATTTTCTCAACCAATAGATAATATGGTATGGACTGTACTGTTACACAATGAACTCCACAAGAATAAAAAAGCTTCCGGTTCAGTACATTAACCAAACCTTGTTGTCTTTTCCATACTTCATCCTCAACATGATGTTCAAACATGGTCTTCAAAGTAAGAAGTAAGAAAGTATCCATGTAATCCACTGTCTTTGTCTTTTTAAATCTAACTTTGACTATTCTCCAAAGAACTTCCAAATCTCCTCTATCAAATTGCTTAAGCATTTTACTAAAAGTAAGATACATCTGAGTCTTACCATCTGCTTTGATAATTTAAAAGAAACTTTTCTTTCCTTCTTGATAGATCTTGTAGTCAACAATTGGAATTTTGACAGACAAGGGTGTAGCATCAATAGTTACATCATCTCCATCATCTGGAACAATCTCAAAGCATTGTTTAAATTCTTCTTTCTTTTTATCATCATCTATCTTTTGCTTCTTGGTAGACTCTTGTTGAAGATCTTCTCCTGCTCTCTTAGAACTTCCTTCTGCTCTTGTCTTACTGCCTTCTGCTCTATCTTTACTTCCTTTCACCACTTCAGAATCTATAGGTACAAATGAGTTTATCCAACTCATGGTCTTGTCAAAAGCCTTCTGAACTTCATCAAAGCTTTTGTTCTTCAACTGATTACAGCTTAATGAATAAGCCACGAAATAAGCTAAAACAGCTTATAAGGCTTAAAAGTGAAAAACGTGTATAAAAGTTAAATATTGTAGATGTATAACGAAAAAGACCCCAGGGCGCAGTGGTAGTGAGTGTGTGTTGTGTGTTGTTATAAAGGGTTGAGGGTGTTGAAGTCGGGGGTTCGAGCCTTGCTCACCCCCGATTTCCACCTTCCCCTTTTTTTTTGAAAACTAAAAACATGAAAGTTATAGATTAAACTTTTTTGAACAACTTTAACAAACAACCATAAACTCAAATTTAGTATTAAGCTCAAAAACAGCTTATGAAATAAGCTGTTACGGAAACTTGGCTTATGAAAGCTAAAAAGTTAATGTTTCATTAAATTGCTTTTAGATCTCAAATAAGCCACATTTTTATCCAAAAGCTAATTCAGAAAAGCTTAAGTTTAATTAAGCTACCTCAACTAATAACCTTTTAGACTATAATTCTTATGATCAAACTACTAAATCAGGAAAGAATCACTTTACGCTCAATACTAATTAAGCTAAAATTACAATAAGCTATGATTGAAGTGAGCTTTGTGGAAAACTTAACTATTGCATACAATTTAAGTATAAATCTAAATCATTAAAAACAGATCCTATATGATATTGAAATCTAAAAATGAGAACAAAAAATCTTATTACTATTATTTTTGTTTTTTTTAGTAATTTTTTGTGAAGTTGAACAGCTAAAGTACCCTAATTATAAGGCTAAGAATTAAAAGATTAGTTTAATCTAACTTTACTACATCGTAAAACATAATGCCTATTGAATTTTTAAGCTATAAAAAACTATAGGCTAATATAATCTAATCAAAAGGGATGCAGTTTGATTACTGCACTTGTCTACCATCTGTTGCACAGGCAAAAAGGATAAAACCAAAAATTGCAGTAGTCCTTAAGTGTAAAATACTTTGTACAACCCAAACTGAGTGTGTTACCAACACAAAATTTAAACAATATCAAGCGTGAGAAAGTTGGCAAATAATCAAAAAATCTCTTACTATCTTAAAAAGAAAACTTTCCTTGGTACACAGACTTTTAGAAAATAAGCCTTTACTTGCTAAATTTGAAAATCTAAACTATGAAACCACCTAACTACTTGATTTTAACCTATATGAACTAGTTCAAAACATTCATACACTGCATTTGACTTTTGAAATCTTGTAGACAGCTAATCCAAACACTTTTTTTCCTTTTACCCATTTTCATTTCAAATTAAACTTTTTCAACTGAGGATTAGCTTACAAACTGAATACCAGTTTACTGAACACCTTATAACAACATTAACAATCAACCTTCAATAAAACCAATAAGCCAGAGTATTTAAGCTAATGGCTTTGCTAATAATTTTTTTGGTTTTTATTGATTTATGAGACAAAAATGGAAAACTAAGTTTTATACTACAAAAGCTAAAAACAGATAGTTAAACATGATCAATAAGCATAATAAGATAGATAAAAGCACAATTAAGCAAATAATAAGTGAAAATAGGCAATATGCAAGATTAAAGCTTAAATGATAAAAAAAATAAAAGAGCAATTCAAAAAGCCTTAGCTAAACAAGGCAATCAAAAGGGGGGCTTCAATGAGATGTCTTACAAGCTCTAGTTATCCAGGATAGCTAGTAGGGGTCTCATAAGCTCTTCCATGATTAGCTTATCATCCAACTGTCCAAAATCCATTAAGCAAGGGTAATTAACTGATTTTATGGATTTAAGTAAATTAGATGACTGAATTAATAGCTTAATTTGAGCTTAGAGACTCAGAGCGAATAAGAGGCTTTTGATGCTTATCAACAATAACTAAACATTTGAGCTTATTGAGAGCTTATGACAGATTTAGTAAAAGTGAACTTTGATTTCATTAACTAGAAAATGGATTACAATGTATTGAAAAAGCAATTACAATTACTGAATTTGAAAAGCTAAAGATAAAGTTTAAAAGCTAACATTACATAAGCTAAAAATTCTAGAAGCTAAAAACTAGATAAAAAGAAGGTCTGGTGTATGAGTGAGTGAGGGCTATTTATAGCCTGCCAAAAGATTTGCTTTAGGTCTTCTAGCCTCTTCCCGTGCTTTGATCTTGGCCTTGAATAAATTCCAATAATTGAGTCATTAATTTGAGCCGGGGATCACTTGGTGAGCACACGGATTCGCCACACCATGGCATTCCATGTGTCAGATCCATTATGCTTCTTTAGAGAAGGATTTAGTGCAAAAATCTAGCCCTTGGTATGTTTTCTCCTTTGCGCGCGTGTCATTCCCTTTTGGGTTTCCATCAATGGGAGCGTTTGGTGATGTATAACTCTGCCAAAGTGTACCTTATCACTTGAATTGTTGAGCCACGTAGCCAATTTGGATTTACCCCTTGATTGTGACATGAGGTAAAACGGGGAAGAAGATAAACAGTAACAACTGTTCTTCTCGTGTTTTTTTTACTATCTATAAGGGAAGATTTCTATTCTTTCTCGTCATATTGTATTAGTTTTAGTTTTGTATTGTTTGACTTTTCTTAAACTCGGGGTAAAATTTGTTTGACCTTGGGCTTATAAAGGGATTTTGGGCCGGGTGTATTGGATTGGGCTTTGTGTTGTTATAAGAGATAACGATTGTTAACTCTTATAATAAAAAGAGTTAACACCGTTAGGGTTTAGGGACTATTTTTGCAATTTGGTTTTCTTTGAGGGACTGATTTGGGAATTTTAGGTCTTGTCTTTTTGTGGGTTGACTTTGGTTGACCTTTGACTTTTGTAGACCTTTGATAGCATTCTCCCGGCTTTTGCACACTCAATTCTGTTCCCGTGTCCGTGTTTGTCCGGTTTTGACCGTTTTCTTGAGATTTTTGCAATATTCGTACCTACACAATCACAAAGACAAAACAAGCAATATACAAGCATTTAAAGCACAATTTTGTCTTTTATGGGTTATTTTTGATATAAAACGGATATGTGTTTTCACACATATCAAAATTCCCCAAACTAAGCGATTGCGTGTCCTCACGCAAATTTTAATTGATCCTATAACCAAATACCTCAAAACTTCCCAAAACTAAACCTTTTAAAAGTAGCAAAGATTTTTGTTGGGAGACTTAAGAAATCACAAGTTATAAAACACCCCATTTTCCCATTTTTCTAAAACTTTTTTCTTTTTTTTATATTATAACTAAGATTATTTCGACTTTCGTTATTTCCATAACTGTTATGGATCATTGTAAAACTAACAAAACCAAAACAAAGATGCATTTCGATCTGAGAATGCCCCAAAAGGATAAATTCATCGGTCCCCGACTTTTCCACTTATCCAAACCAAGTTAAAACAAAAATCACAGCGAATATCAGTAAAGATGCTAAACACTACTATATTTGACAACTTGTGAAACTTTCTTACTCCTGGACATTTATTATATCTTAAGTGAGTGTGCTATTTTGAATTTCAACCACGGATCAACGTTTTGCAACATACTATGCTTCATGTTCCACCTAAGAATAATGAGTTTAAAGGCGAGATCATCACGTAGTGACTTTCTTCACGGCACATCCCAACCTTACGGCTAGTGACTAGGGCTTTTGACTCCCCACAGAGATAGTATCGGGGACTCATCGACCTTAGCGTTCTAAAAAAACTTCTAGGTTTCCCGATTATTCATAGCTTATTAAAATACAATAGGTCAAAGTTGCAAAGCATCATTTGAATTTAACAGAAAGAAATCTATTTATTAATTTATACTTAAAATTAAACATTTATGCAATTGTAACCCTTGACTTTTTAGAAGGCTGCAACATCGGTTGTGAGCCGGCAAGATGCAGCAAACTTTTTATCAGGCCTTGGATTTTTATTTCTTCTATCGGGCTTTCTTTAGAGACTACCACATCGGTTGTGAGCCTGCAAGAGGTAGTAAACTTTTATCTACTACAGCTTTTATTATTAATTATATATTTTTTTTATCATTTTATCATAATTCAATATATATTTTTATATATAGAAAGGACTTCTTTTTGAAAAATTCAACGTATTAATTTGATAAGACTAAAATTTTGTATATATTACATAAAATTTGGTTGTTTTAGTTTAATCTTCAAAAACAGCATGTATATTAATCTGGTTAAGAGCTTATGGGACAAAAGGCAACAAATTACATACATGAGCTCTTAAGATTTCCAACTAATCCTTGTTTAGCATCTCACTCATATTTAACTCTATCATTTTTCGTTCTTCACCAATATCGCGAATGCTTAGCCTAAAAGTTAAGAAACAAGCTAGAGCTCAACACGCTCGAGCTAGTCAAAATTTACTCTTATTCTACCCAGCAAGAAAGTCAAAATTGTGACAAAAAATCAATAATTATATTTTTTGAATTTTAAATTTTTTCATTATTTTTGAAATTTTTGGCTGGGAAAACGGGGTACGTGAGACAACGGGTAAAAGTACGGTACGATCATATCGTAAGATTTACTACCCCATACTAAATCAAAACATGTACTTAATGTTTCCTAGCCTAGACTTTAAAAACTTCATACAGAACTCAAAAAGGGCTAATGATAACTAAACATGAATGATATTATACCAAAAATCTTAAGCCATTTATTAAGTGTGCTATAAGATAAATGTTAGACGATAATAATCTTTAGGATATCGGATTTCCCCAAACTAATGGCAAGCAAAGGCTAGGAAATCGGTGACCTGGAAAAAATCACGAACACGAGAGACTCAGAAGATTTTGGGTTTATCTGCAAAACAATCACAGTACAACCAAACACAAAGAACGGAAGAGTACAAGCCTCCTCACAACACATTAGAAGATAGAAAGAAAATAGAAAATGGATAATAAGCTATAAGCATTGGGGTGCCTCACACGAAGCGCTTTGTTTTTGGTCAACCAGGTCACATAGCTTGACTCGATCCCTGAATTCATTTGTCCTTAGGGAGAGTAAATGGAAGAGAAAAACTCAATCGGGCTTTCATTAATGTTTGAACAAACATTAAAGCACATGAAAGTTTCATCCCGATGAGATGCCACCGGCTCTAAGTGGAGATGCCGGGGTCAAAAATGGTATCCTCATTTTTGGTGGAGGAAAGTAAGGGAGAAACCTCAGGGTAAATGAGATATGGAAGGAAAACCCAAGTGACAAATGTGAATGAATTGTCAACTTCAACATCAATCTCACCTCCCCCGGGTCAAAACATTCATCTTCATTAAGCTCTCATACATTTGTTTATCAGTATTGAAGGTTTTAAACGTTTCATAAGCGGAAAATCATTGTTTAGGCAAATTATCAATAATTGTCCTCTCCGAGTCAAAAATCAACTTTTCATTACGGTGGTATATCGAATCATTTGGTCCGGAAAATATATCGATCTCTTCCTGTATTGAAGATCACTATTCTCAGCAAAGTAGTAGATGTGGGAAGAGTCTCGATGATTGTATGAAATATTTTCTGGTGTCTAGGATGAGAGCTGAATTACTGCAAGCAACGACATTCGATTTGATGTTAATCTGTGCTCTCTAAATTTCTTGGAGGAATAGTGATAAGTTACGGTGGTGGACTCTGGTGAAGAGGTTCACTATTGGGAAGAAAAAGTTATCAAAGGTTCATTCTCTGGTTTCATTCCTAAGTTGTTGTCGTTTCATGATAAAAAACACTCCGGATAAAGATTATGGGTGGTTGTATCCCACACTAAGCAAACTTCAAGATTGGTTACTGTCTCCTTCTGAGTATAATATCCTTAATATACGTACGGTGCTTCGATAGCTAGAAAAGCATCGATCTCATCATTATCGCCTCCTGGATTGAAACACTCAGCCTCATCATTCATTTTACATTCCAAATCAAACTCATTCTCTTCGAAAGGTGGATCTTCGATGAATCCCTCGAGATTGGAAGCAACGCTTTTCAAAGGAGTAGACGGATCATCGTGGAGTAGAAACTCAATGTCGTCTCTTGGAATAAGACTCTCATCTTTGTTAGAGTAGAAAGAGGTGTGAAATAGAAGTCGAATCATCAAGTTGGATTCATTAAGATCCTTGCACTCGATATCCTCTAATTCTTCATCAAAAAGAGGGTTATTGAAATTGACATCAAATTCGAAAAGAGGGTTAGAGAAAGTCATGAAATTATCATGTGGAACGTTGATGGAAGAGAAATCATCACACGAAGGTAAATCATTCTTACTATCACTCCTGGATGTTTCCTCAGATTCTCTTGGGATTAGGACAATTTCCTAAGTACTAAAAGTACTAAGGTGTTCGTCCCCCATTATGAGAGAATCATTAGGTTCAATAGACGGTAAGGTGGATGTAATTGCAAAAACCGAAGAAACTTGAGGTGTTTTGTTTGAATGAAACCTGCTCTCCTTGCAAATAACTCTAAAATTATTCAAACAAGGTGTGATACAAATTTGGCGTTTAGCCGTCGGCTCTGCGAGATTCTTCACTTCCTGCTTTTCTTTGTCATCTTCCGATTGAGGTAAGCAAACTAGAGCGGGTTCGTCTGGCATTTAAATTTTTAAATAATAATTATATCTAAACGATAACAATTTTTTTATATTATATTTTAATATACAAACTTTGAAACTATCCTTGCATGTGTCATTAACCATTTTAACTGACTCGTTTACATGCTTTTGAGGATGTTTTGATGTGCCATTGACATGAAAAGTTATTTGTTCATTTCCGTCCCTTAAAACAAGCTCTCCTTCATATACACCAATTAAAGCATGACTGGTTCTCAAAAAGGATCTCCCAAGTATGAGAGGAACTCGAGGATCGGCTTCAAAATAGACAACAACAAAGTCGGTAGGAAAATGGAAATTCCCAACTTTGACAAAAATATCTTCAGCAAGTCCTTTAGGATGAGTAATAGATCGGTCGTAACTCTAAAGTCATCCGTGTTGGTGTAGATCAGGCAGGGAAATCTTTTTCCAACAATAGAAAGTGGTCTTACAGATTTCTATGCTTGCACCAAGATCGGCCAAGGCGTGGCATACATCCATTCCTGGGAAATTACATGGAATAAGAAACTTGCCGGGATCTCCAAGCTTTTCGGGAAGCTTTTTGAGGAGCTTTCGCGAGCAATTATCGATAACGGTTTATCTTAGCTATCAAGGCAACTATTTCCTTATTAATGCAGCAAAACTCGATAAGGAGGAGCAAAATTTGCATCAAAAGTAAAGCATCAGGGATCTAATGTTGAGCGAAATCTGAAAGATTTGTGAAGATCTTTCATTGATTCGAAGCTTTGTCACGGGACTTTTGATCATCACGTCGTGAAGGATATGGAATATTTGGCTTAGGTAGACTCTTCGGAATATCGGATTCCGGAATGGGAGTGGTTTTAGGCAAAGTCTTCGAAATGGGTTCGGAATAGAAATGGAATAAACTGGAGGTGGATTTGGAGTAGTTACTTCTTGGAATTTTGTTTGTTGCGCTTTAACTGTTGTCTCCTCGGTTTCTCGTTTCACTACCTTTTTGGAGAGGATTGGTAGGAAATCGAGGGTCCTCGTAAGCAACACCATTGTAGTAGTGATCACTTTAATCTCACTCCTTCGGTCTGTTTTTTCTTTTTCTTTAGGGTATGGATTGTGTTACTCGGTAAGTAGTACCAGAAGTGAGGCATTGTTTTGAAAAGAAACTTATAAAATATCCGCATGTCTTTATTCATATTTTTCCTAAGATTTTATTCTTGTTTAGTTAAACGTGCTTCTTATTTCATGATTTGGACCTTGCATATTTCTCACAATTGGACTCATTAGCTTTTCGATCATAACTCGTAATTTCGGGATTTGGAATACCCTTGTTGAAATTGTTTATTATTATGAGCTTGAAAAGGTTGGTTTGAAATCTTGATTTTGAAAATTCGGACGGGCACATGATAAACTTGTTTTGAAAAACCTTGATTTTGATGAAATTGTTTCCCGATTGAATTGTTTCCTTGATTTTGTTTTTGTCTCATTCCTATTTTCGGCCATTGTTTTGAACTCGGAGAAAACCTTTGTATGGTGGTTGCAGATTTTGTTTATAACACTGGTTTGGAGGGCTTAACTTGATTGTAAGTACCGTCAGTCGCACAAACACTAGCTGATGTTATCGGTAGCCAGACAAAATTTTACCTAGAAATGAGGCACCACCACATGTAATGCAAGATTCCTCAAACCGCTTTAAACGGAGCGGGAGTGAAATTTTTAGAAACAAATCTTCGACTAAGGTTCGAAAAGTTGAATTGCAAGCTTATGATTCTTTTGTTTCAACTAGAAGTAGATTCATCTAGAAGCATTTGATCTAATTACTTGAATACGAACTTTGGATTTATTTCAATTATGTTTAAGCCTCTCTAGTCGTTTTTTACTCAAAAAGATTTACCCGCCGCAGCATTTAAGGAGTCTTGTTCATTATCGTTTAAACCTTATAAAAGGTGATCATACTTGAGTTAACTACGTAATTCCATGTTGAGGGCTATGCTCTAAGCTACTCCTTAAAATCGTTCCACGCTTCACTAATGTTTCCTTAAAATTTTTGTGTAAATCGATGAACAATTTCATTCTTTAAGTAGTGTTTTCGTATAGGAGGGAAGAAAATTGATTCACAACTTGGTAACGAGATCCTACACAAGTCAAGATTAAGTTTGGTGGTTCTTTTCTGTACCAGTTTTTTAGCGGCTCCCTCGAGCGATTATGGAAACTATTCATAAGCTTAATCACATCATTAGGCACATTCCTAAATCGTAAAGTCGAGGAAATTCTCTTGAAACTATTGTTATGGAGCATGAGGATTCTCACTCTCAAAACCGTAAAATGGGTTTAGCTTGAACAACTAAAGCAAATTCGTCTTACATCTCAAATGCTCGGCATTGATGTTCTGGTTAAAACAATAGCTTCTCTGTAAATTCCAGGGGGCACGGAGTAGCATCTCTCCTATGGTAGTTTCTGCTCTTTGGTGCACAAATTGTTTCGAATCTTGGGTTTAACTATGTTAGAACTTGTCTTCTCTGAAATGTCTTGGAATTGTGACGTTTGAATTATTAGGATAATTAGAACGTCTAGTGCGCATGCACTATTTAAAGGAAAATAGAAAAATAATAAGAAAAATATTTTTGGTTTTTTCAAAAGTTTATTCACAAACTAATTTTAACGGACAACGAGAAAGACAACTTGAACCAAATAATCAAACTTACTTCACGGTAGCTCTTAAAAATTTTACTTTTTAAGGTGAGCCGTATCTCGTAAGTGACACAAATGGTAAGTTTTTAAATCTTTAATTCGAGTTGGGAACTTATTATGGATAATACCTCAATTGAAGGTATTATTTGTTGGTGTTCTTTTACCAACTTTGTAACTTTTTAAATTCACAAATTAACTAGAAAAGAGCAAATATTTTTGTATTTTTGTTTTTAATCTTCTACTTATACTAAAAAGAAAAGAAAAATATTTTTTACTTTTTATTTTTTATTTTTTTTTTTTTGATTTTCTTAAAAGCGTAACTTTCGAAAACGAAAGGTTCTTCAAAACACGATCAACAAACTTCAAACGAAAGAATCTTAATCACAAATCCCCGGCAGCGGCGCCAAAAATTGATTCGTAGTAAAACCAACACACGTAATAATAAAATATATAATATGATGGAAAATTACCAAATTACCCTTGAGGACAAAGGTAAAAAGGAAAATCTTCACAAATATATATAATATAATACGTATATAAACCGGGAAGTATGATTCCCGGGTCGTTATCCTCCAACGATTTGTGAAATTGAAACCACGTTTGATGTTCGGACAATGATTTGAATTTAAGATAAATATTGATTTGATTATCTACTTCTACAAAATTAAAAAAACAAATGATAACAATTAAGCACGAAAACAAACAACGGGAAATTAAACTTTAACTAAAAACGCAAAACGGGACCCCTAAACGGTGGTCAAAAACCCTAAATTTCCAAAATTAAACCTAAATTAAAATTTTCTTTTTAAATGGACTCTAATTGACTAAAAAGTAAGTTTAAAGAAAACTAGAACAAAAATGGAGTTGAAATGAGCTTTAAAACACGAAAAATGAGAACAGGAACGAACCCCGTTCTTTAAAAATCGAAATTTTGCAAATTAAACCCTACGAAGGTAAAACTAATTTTCCTAGAAACTTTATGATAAAAGAAAATTTTCTAAAAAAGATTTATATTTTTTTGATTATTTTTCTATTTTTTATGATTTTTTAAAGTTTTTAATAAAAATAAATGTTTAAAAATACTAGACTAATTATAAAAATTCTAGAAAAAATACAGAAAATAGCTTATACTAATTAGATCCTAGGAAAAATAAGCTTGAAGTCACAGCTTAATGATTAAGCCACGAAATAAGCTAAAACAGCTTATAAGGCTTAAAAGTGAAAAACGTGTATAAAACTTAAATATTGTAGATGTATAACGAAAAAGACCCCAGGGCGCAGTGGTAGTGAGTGTGTGTTGTGGTGTTATAAAAGGTTGAGGGTGTTGAGGTCGGGGGTTCGAGCCTTGCTCACCCCCGATTTCCACCTTCCCCTTTTTTTTGAAAACTCAAAACATGAAAGTTATAGATTAAACTTTTTTGAACAACTTTAACAAAACAACCATAAGCTCAAATTCAGTATTAAGCTCAAAAACAGCTTATGAAATAAGCTGTTACAGAAACTTGGCTTATGAAAGCTAAAAAGTTAAGTTTCACTAAATTGCTTTCTCAGATCTCAAATAAGCCCCATTCTTTAATCCAAAAGCTAATTCAGAAAGCTTATGATATATAACAACTAAGTTTAGTAAGCTACCTCAACTAATAACACTTTTAGACTACTAATTCTAATGATCAAAACTACTAACTTAGGAAGAAACACTTTAAGCTCAAAATCTAATTAAGCTAAAATCTACAATAACTTATTACAGAAGCTGAGCTTTTGAAAACTTAACACTATACTATTAAGCTATAAATCTAAATCATAAAAACAGATCCTATAAGATTGAAATCTAAAAATGAGAACCAAAATCTTACTTACTATTATTTTTGGTTTTTTTAGAATTTTTGTGAAGTTGAAAAGCTAAATTACCCTAAATATCAAGCTAGAATTTGAAAGATTAGTTTTAATCTAACTTAACTAACATGTAAACTAAAAGCCTACTGAATTTTTAAAGCTAAAAAAACTATAGCTAATATAAATCTAATCAAAAAGGGATGCAGTTTGATACTGCACTTCTACCATCTGTTGCACAAGCAAAAAGGATAAAACCAAATTGCAGTTGACCTTAAGTGTCAAAACTGCTTTGTACACACCAAATGAGTGTGTACCAACACTAAATAAACAATATCCAAGCTTGAGAAAGCTTGGATCAAAAATCTCTTACTAGCTTAAAAAGAAAACTTCCCCTGGTACACAGACTTAGAAAATAAGCTTTAACTTGCTAAATTTTGAAATCTAAACTATGAAACCACCCTCACTACTGATTTTAACCTATATTGAAACTAGTTCAAAAACATTCATCAACTGCATTTGACTTTTGAAAGTCAAAGACAGCTAATCCAAACACTCCTTTACCCATTTTCATTTCAAATTAAACTTTTAAAACTGAGATTTAGCTTACAAAACTTGAATACCAGATTATGCACACCTTATAACAAACTTAACAATCAACCTTCAATAAGCCAATAAGCCAGAGACATTAAGCTAATGGTTGTGCTAATAATTTTTTTGGTTTTTATTGATTTATGAGACAAAAATGGAAAACTAAGTTTTATACTACAAAAGCTAAAAACAGATAGTTAAACATGATCAATAAGCATAATAAGATAGATAAAAGCACAATTAAGCAAATAATAAGCTGAAAATAAGCAAATGCAAGATTAAAGCTAAATGATTTAAAAATAAAAGAGAACTTACAAAAGCCTTAGCTAAACAAAGGCAATCAAGGCTCAATGAGCTGTCTACAAGCTCCAGCTTATCCTAGGATAAGCTGGTAGGGGTCCCATAAGCTCTTCCAAGGTAAGCTTATCATCCAACTTTCCACAATCCATAAGCAAGGGTATATTAAACTGATTTTAAAGATTTAAGTAGATTAAGAACTTATTAATAGCTCAATTTGAGCTTAGAGACTCAAAGAGCTAATAAGAGCTGATTAGAAGCTTATCAAACAATAACTAAACAGTTGAGCTTATTGAGAGCTTATGACATATTTAGTAAAAGTGAACTTTGATTTCATTAACTAGAAAATGGATTACAATATATTGAAAAAAATTACAATTACTGAATTTGAAAAGCTAAAGCTAAAGTTTTAAAGCTAACATAAGCTAAAAATTCTAGAAGCTAAAAACTAGATAAAAAGAAGGTCCTTTGGTGTATGAGTGAGTGAGGCTTTATATAGCCATCAACTGAAGCTTCTAGGCCAAAGGTGGTTACACGCCCCTTTTCATCTCAACCATCTATTCAACTCAATAATTGGATGTCGATTGTGAGCCCTTGGATTAGATTTTTATCAAACGGATTGCCAGCGTGGCAATCCGTGATGTGACCCTCTTGTGCTTCTTTTGTACGCCTTTTAGTGCAAGAATCTAGCCCTTGGTGTGTTTCCTTCCTTGTACGCGTGTCATTCCCTTTTGGGAATTGACCAATGGGAGCCTTGGATGATGTATAACTCTGCCAAGGTGTACCTTTTCACTTGAATTGCTAAGCCACGTAGCCAATTTGAATTACCCCTTTGATTTGAGCTCGAGGTAAAATGGGGACGATGGGTGAACAGTGAAAACTGTATTTCCCTCGTGAAAAACTTATAAAAGAGAAGGGGGTTTGACTTTTTTTTACCCGGGTAATTGTTTTTGACTTCGGGCTTTATAAAAAGATTTTGGGCCAAGTGTATTGGAGGGGGCTCGGGCTTTGGTGTTGGATTTGGGCTTGGTGTAACAAGTTAACGGGTGTTAACTCCTTTATATAAAAAGAGTTAACACCGTTAGGGTTTAGGGGACCATTTTTGCACTTTGGTTTAACTTTGAGGGACTGATTTGGAATTTTTAGGTTTTGTCTTTTTATGGTTGACTTTGGTTGACCAAGGGTTGACTTTTGTTGACCTTTGATAGCATTCTCCTGGCTCTTGCATACTCAATTCCGTTCCCGTGTCCGTGTTTGTCCGGTTTTGACCGTTTTCTTGAGATTTTTGCAATATCCGTACCTACACAATCACAAAGACAAAACAAGCAATATTCAAGCATTTAAAGCACAAATTTTGTCTTTTATGGGCCTATTTTGATATAAAACAGATATGTGTTTTCACACATATCAAAATTCCCCAAACTAAGCGATTGCGTGTCCTCACGCAATATTATATGCTCTATAACCAAATACCTCAAAATTTTCCCAAACAAAATCTTTGAAAAGTAGCAAAGACATTTGTGGGAAAAATTAAGAAATCACAAGTTATAAAACACCCCATTTTTCTAAAACTTTTTCAATTTTTTTTTCTTTTTTTACTATAAGGGCATTTTGACTTTCATTATTTTCATAATTGTTAGAGATCATAGAACAAGATGCATTTTGATCCAAGAATGCCCCAAAAAAGGATAAATTTATCGTCCCTGACTTTTCACTTGCTCCAAACCAAGCTTAAAACAAAATCACAACTAAATATTAGTAAAGATGCTAACACTACTCATATTTGCAACTTGTGAACTTTTCACTCCTGACATTTATTATATCTTAAGTGAGTGTGATATTTTGAATTTCAACCATGCATCAACGTACTATGCTTTACGTTCCACCCAAGAATAATGAGTTTGAAGGTGAGATCATCCCATGTAGCGACTTTCGTCTCGGCACATCCCAACCTTGCGGCTAAGTGACCAGACTTTTGACACCCCACAGAAACTAGTATCGGGACTCACGGACATTAGGTTTCAAAAACTCTCAGGTTTCCCGAATATTCATAGCTTATAAAATAGAATAGTCAAAGTGCAAAAGCATATTTGAATTTAACAAAAAGAAATCTATTTATTAGTTTAAACTTAAAATTAAACATTTATGCAATTATAACCCTTGACTTTTTAGAAGGCTGTAACATCGGTTGTGAGCCGGCAAGAGACAACAAACTTTTATCAGTCTCGGATTTTTATTCTTACTATGGGCTTTCTTTAGAAGACTACCACATCGGTTATGAGCCGACAAGAGGTAGTAAACTTTTATCAACCCACAATTTTTATTATTATTATTATTATTGTTTTGTGGGGGGTTTTTTTTACAATATAGAGAAGACTTTTTTTTGAAAAATTTAAGTATAAATTTGAACTAAGACTAAAATTTTAGCTATATATTACATAAAAATTTGTTGATTTAAGTTTAATCTCCAAAAACAGCACGTATATTATTCCGGTTAAGAGCTTATGGGAGAAAAAGTAACAAGTTACATACATGAGCTCTTAGGATTTCTAAATAATCCTTGTTTAGCATCTTACTCATACCTAACTCTATCATTTTTCGTTCTTCGCGAAAATCGCGAACGCTTAGCCTAAAAGTTAAGAAACAAGCTAGAGCTCAACACGCTCGATCGGGTCAAAATTTACTCTTATTCCACCCAGCAGGAAAGTCAAAATTGTAACAAAAACACTTATTTTATTTTTGAAAATTTTGAATTTTTCATATTTTTGAAAATTTTTGTAGGAAAACGGGGTACGTGAGAACAACAGGTAAAAGTAGGTAAGATCATATCGAAGATATACGACCCCATACTAAAATCAAACATTGTCCTCAATGTTTCCTAGCCTAAGACTTAAAAACCCCATACTAGAACTCATAAAGGTCGAATGCATAAACTCAAGCCTGAAGAAGTATCACAAAAATCTTTATTCGCCGTTTATAAAGTGTGTCTATAAGATAAATGATATTCGATAATAATCTTTAAGGATATCGGATTTCCCCAAACTAATAGCAAGCAAAGGCTAGGAAGCTCGAGTGGACCGGGACAAAACACCGAACACGAGAGTTTTCAGAAGATTTGGGTCAATCCTGCAAACAATCACAAATACAAACAACAAACACAAAGATCAGAAGAGTACAAGCCTCCTCACAACACATTAGAAGCTAGAAAGAAAATAGAAAATGGATAAGCATGGGGTGCCTCCCACGAAGCGCTTTGTTTTTGGTAACCGCTTTGTTTTTGGTAACCGAGTCACATAGCTTGACTCGATCCCTGAATTCATTTGTCCTTAGGGAGAGTAAATGGAAATAAATATCAATCGGGCTTTCATTAATTTTTGGAAAAATATTAAAGCACATGAAAGTTCCATCCCGATGAGAGGCCACCGGCTCTAAGTAGAGATGCCGGGGTCAAAAATGGTGTCCTCATTTTTGGTGGAGGAAAGTAAAGGAGAAACCTCAAGGTAAGTGAGAAACGGGAGAAAAGTCCGAATGACAAATGTGAAGGAATCGTCATCTTCAACATCAATCTCATCTCTCCATGGGTCAAAACATTCATCTTCATTAAGTTCATCAACATTGTTTATCACTGGTGTATCGGTCTCAATAATTAAGCTAATCTCAACATCCGGTGGTTCCGGAGGAGGACAAGGAAATAACGGATCATCATATAGATCAAAGTGAAATGATTCAAACTCAGGAAGTTCCAAAAGAGGGTCATTTGAATTATCATAAATAACAATGCTAATCAACCCTCCATGATCAGTCTCAACCTCAAAAAGAAATGAATCATACTCGGGAAGAGAGTTATTAGCATGAGTAGTGGTACTGCCACTTCTCGTCTCTTCCTGATCGCTAAAAGTCTCGAATTCAGGTAAAGAATTATCCAAATGAGAAAGAGAAGTATCGGACTCCTCAAAGAACAAACCACTATCCGTGACGGAGATAGGGACTGAGGAGGGAGATTTGACCTCACGATTAGGAATGGGATTGTCTTTTAAAGATTTGATATTAGTAACAAGACGACTAATGTTCAACAATTTCTCACGAAGAATAACGTCTTGGATTTGAAAAATATCTTCTAAGTCAGGCTCTTTCTCTTCTTGATCTTCATTCACCTCCTCTAAGCTAACGGTCTCCAAATTGAGAGGTAATGCTTCAATGTACTCGATGTTCTCATAAGAATCGTCATCACTTGAAGTACCATCATTGTTAAAATTAGATAAAATCTCAGAATGATTGCTCAAAGCATCAAAAGTGGAAGGATCTTCACAAACAGGCACATCACACGTATCTTCGGAAATACTCTTGAACTCACTTGGGATTGGGACAAGGTTCTTAATACTAGGAATAGTGTCAAGATGCTCGTCCCCTATATTTAGAGAGTTATCGGGCTCCTCGATCGGTAAGTCGGGTGTGATTGCTTTAGTCTTGCTATATATAATAGTATACTCATCATCGTCATTGTCGTAGAAAATAGGACGATTCCAACTTGGACAATTAATATATTCTGATAGCTATTCACTAATATTTCGCACATCTTCAAGGAGTTTACTCATCAATTCTTGAATATCCTCTTGTCGATATTGCTTGTCCATCAAAGCATCCTTGATTTTACCAAATCTCTCCCAAGCTATCAATATAACCTTTGGTGTTACTACAAAAGGTATACGACTAAACTTCCTCAAGAAGGTGCAAACATCTTTCAAAAAGTTATCTCTAGCTTCCTCATCATCAATCATAGAAAAATTCCAATATGGAATAAAACCTTGAACTGTCGTCTCCTTCTTCTCTTGTTGACTTCCTTTAAGAATTTGCAAATCATCCATAAGTTTAAGAAGCAGTTCTTGCATAACTTCAGGTTGATTATGCTCTTCTCTTATAACTTGCTTAATCTTCAGGAATCTCTCCTCAGCTAGCAATAAAGCCATGCACTTTTCATTAGGAGGTATATGATCATACTCCTTTAAAAAGGCTTGTATAGCTTCCATTAAGTCTTCTTGAGCTTGCAAAATTTCTTTATTCGTCTCTTGAGGAGGATAATTGACGAGAAACTGCGGGGGTTGAAATTGGTCAAAACCGAAAGAATTAGGATCATAGCAAGAATTTTGCTCATAATAATCTTCATTTATTGGTTGACATTGAAAGTTTCATAAGGGCCCCCGCAATTTTCACAACAAAGATATTGTTGAGAAGAACTTTGAGAATTTTGTGGAAAATAATTATCATTAAAGTTTTGATTGTAACACGGCTCCTGTTCATAGACAAGCGGGAACTGTGGTGGACAATCATAACCATAATGAGCATTATTTCCACATAACTCACAAAAGTAAGTCTCAAACTGGAGTTGTGGAGGGTGGTCAACAAAAATAGTTTTGGACTTTACAAGTGAATGAATGCTCAATCTCAGAATTGGATGTCGGATGAACACTTGGCAAAGTCTGTGGGAGCTCAATAATGGTTTGATTGCATTGTTCCGGATTAGAGATAATCAGAGCTTTTGGTGGACAATTATAACCAATACGAGCACCGTTCCCTTAAGACTTGCAAGTACATCGTTGACAAAAAATTCCATCTAACGAATCACCACAGTCGAAATAACAATTGTGGTTAATTTATAGAGGATTTTGTGAAGAATTTACACCAGGGTCCTGATTGAAGACGAATGGCTCTCGAGGTGCACTAACAACGTTAGTGTTGTCATTGGATGACTCGGAAGTGTTTAGAATTTCATTTTTATCTTGAATTGTATACCAACCTTCATTCAAACACTTTCGCACAAAAGCACAAGATTGACAATTTAGACCATCAACCCGGTTTCCACAAGTTGCACAATTCTGAGGAGGTTTAGGAACAAGAATCTTGTCTTCAAGACCTCCTTTTGAACAACAAAAGTCTGCAGTGTACAAAGCTCCACAAGACATGCATTCTTTAATCGAGAAGAGGGGGTTCAAGCAATGATTGAGTGATGCCATAAGAATTAAACAATTTAAGAAAAGAATTAAATGGATAAGAAGAAAAAGAAGATTATTTTTGGGTTTTTAGGCTTTTTAAACAACATATTTAAAGGACAAAATGAGATCGAATAACTTAAACCTAATAATCAACAAGCTTCACGGTAGCTCTCTAAAAATTTTACTTTTTAAAGGTGAGCCGTATATCGCGAGTGACACAAAAGGCAAGTTTTTAAATCTTTGATTCGAGTTGGAAACTTACTAATGGATAATACCTCAATTGAAGGTATTATTTGTTGGTGTTCTTTTACCAACTTTGTTTATTTTATTTTTTATAATGGACAATTTTTTTATTTTTTTTATTTTTGATTTTCTTAAAAGCATAACTTTCAAAAACGAAAGGTTTTTCAAAACACGATCAACAAACTTCAAACGAAGGAATCTTAATCACAAATCTCCGGCAACGGCGCCAAAAATTGATTGCTAGATCTTATATATACGTAAAAATAAAATATATAATATGATGGAAAATTATCAAATTACCCTTGAGAACAAAGGTAAAAAGGAAAATCTTCAAATATATATATATAATATAATACGTATATAAACCGGGAAGTATGATTCCCGGGTTGTTATTCCCCAACGATTTGTGAAATTGAAACCACGTTTGTTGTTCGGACAATGATTTGAATTGGAAACAAAGATTGATTTGATTATCTACTTCTACTAATTAAAATAAGCAAATTATAACAATTAAGCACGAAAACAAATAACGGGAAATTAAACTTTAACTAAAAACGCAAAACGGGAACCCTAAATAGCAATTAAAAAACCTAATTTTCCAAAATTAAACCTAAAATAAAATTTTCTCTTTAAATGGACTCTAATTGACTAAAAAAGTAAGTTTAAAGAAAACTAGAACAAAAACGGATTTGAAATGAGCTTTAAAACACGAAAAATGAGAACGGGAACGAATCCCGTTCTTTAAAAATCGAAATTTTGCAAATTAAACCCTACGAAGGCAAAACTAATTTTCCTAGAAACTTTACGATAAAAGAAAATTTTCTAAAAAAGATTTATATTTTTCTGATTATTTTTCTATTTTTTATGATTTTTTAAAGTTTTTAATAAAAATAAATGTTTAAAAATACTAAACTATCTATAAAAATTCTAGAAAAAATACAAAAAATAGCTTATACTAATTAGAACCTAGGAAAAATAAGCTCGATGTCACAGCTTAATGAATAAGCCACGAAATAAGCTAAAACAGCTTATTAAGCTTATGAGGGCTAAATGTGTATAAGAATTAAACTTTGCAAAACAATAATGAAAAAGACCCCAGGGCGCAGTGGTAGTGAGTGTGTGTTGTGGTGTTATAAAAGGGGTTGAGGGTGTTGAGGTCGGGGGTTCGAGTCTTGCTCACCCCCGATTTCCACCTTCCCTTTTTTTATTTTTAAAAACTTATAAAAGCAAAGTTGTTAAGCACCTAAAAATAAGCAATTTTAATAAAAGAAACTTTTTATGAAAAGCCCTAAATAAGCTATTAAACAGCTTATAACTCTGACAGAAACACTTAACTCATATTTTTGGTTTTTATAGAAAACTAAATAAGCTAGTAGACTAAAATAAGCTAAAGTTAAGACTAATTAAGCTATAATATGCTAAACCTAAGCTAATGAGCTAAACAGAACTTAAAAATAAGCAAGTAATAAGCTAAAAGACTAAATAAGCTCTTTTGAAAACTTAGAAACCAAACAGTTCCTAAGGCAGACTTTGAGCTTAATTTTAGATAAGCTCTTGGAACCTTATGCACTTATAAGCTAAACTAGATAAAACTACTATTAATAAGCTCCTAAAAACTACTTTTGAAATTTATTTTGAAATTCATTTGCTAATTGAAAAAGCTAAACAAATACAGACAGAATACTCAGCTTGTTCTGAGTTTGCTTTGGATTTGAAAAGACAAAGTGCTTATTTAAAAGCTAAAAACAGATGACAAGATAAGCTAGATTTTGAAAACTAAGTCTAAACTAGTGAAATATGACCTAAAAGCTACTTATAACCTGAAAGTTAAAAACTAAATGCTATTTAACCTACTGAAAATTGAACTAGAAAATGATCTATTGTCTTTTTCAAGCTACTGATGCAGTTGACATGATAAGTGAACCAAAGCTAAAACTAGCAAATGCAGACTTTAAGAACTACTTTAACACTCCAAAAACACACATCTAAGAGCTAAAAAAACATGAAAAAAATAAAGATAATAAAAGCTTATATTTCAAAAGCAACAAACATATTTAAACTTATATTAAACTAACTATATGAAAAGCTAACTTACTCTATCCTACCTTATTAATCTAGCTTAAACAGACTTATTTGAAAGTTGAGAATTAACCACAAAAGACACAAGGCCTCAAGGAGTACTAATTTGGTGTTAGTACTGTTGTGCCAAACACTCCTTTAAAATTCATAGATTCCAATTAAGCTTATGAATATGAAATCTATTGGTCACAACCTGAATACCAGATAACAAGCAGCTAATTACTCACCTAATAAACCTATTTAAACAGATAATAAGCCAAATTAATAAGCTATAAGCTACACTATTATTTTTTGGTTTTTTAATGACATTTATAAGACTAAACATGAAAATATGACTACTATACTACTAAACTCAAGAGCATCTAATCAAACATATTCATTAAGCATAATAAAATATTAATAAGCACAAATAAGCAAGATAAGCAACAATTAAGCAATTAATGAACTAAGAAAATTAAGACAGAAAGCTTAAATGAACACTTACTTTAGCCTTAGCTAAACAAAGGTATCAAAGGCTCAATTGAGCTATCTACAAGCTCCAGCTTATCCTAGGATAAGCTAGTAAGGTCCCATAAGCTCTTCCATGGTTAGCTTATCATCCAATTTTCCACAATCCATT
Organism: Tanacetum coccineum; assembly: GCA_026074375.1. Classification (NCBI taxonomy): domain Eukaryota; kingdom Viridiplantae; phylum Streptophyta; class Magnoliopsida; order Asterales; family Asteraceae; genus Tanacetum; species Tanacetum coccineum. The sequence continues at coordinate 41,117 of BQNB010018313.1, forward strand.
AAGCAAGGGTAATTAACTGATTTTAAGGATTTAAGTAAATTAGATGATTGAATTAAGCTCAATTTGAGCTTAGAGACTCAAAGAGCTAATAAGAGCTTATTAGAAGCTTATCAAACAATAACTAAACATTTGAGCTTATTGAGAGCTTATGACAGATTTAATAAAAGTGAACTTTGATTTCATTAACTAGAAAATGGATTACAATGTATTGAAAAAGAGGTTACAATTACTGACTTTGAAAAGCTAAAGCTAAAGTTTAAAAGCTAACATTACATAAGCTAAAAATTCTAGAAGCTAAAAACTAGATAAAAAGATGGTTTGGTGTATGAGTGAGTGAGGCTTTATATAGCCATCAGCTGAAGCTTCTAGGCCAAAGGTGGTTACACGCCCTTTTTCATCTCAACCATCTATTCAGCTCAATCATTGGATGTCGATTGTGAGCCCTTGGATTAGATTTTTATCACACGGATTGCCAGCGTGGCAATCCATGATGTGACCCTCTTGTGCTTCTTTTGTACGCCTTTTAGTGCAAGAATCTAGCCCTTGGTGTGTTTCCTTCCTTGTACGCGTGTCATTCCCTTTTGGGAATTGACCAATGGGAGCCTTGGATGATGTATAACTCTGCCAAGGTGTACCTTTTCACTTGAATTGCTAAGCCACGTAGCCAATTTGAATTACCCCTTTGATTTGAGCTCGAGGTAAAACGGGGACGATGGGTGAACAGTGAAAACTGTATTTCCCGCGTGAAAAACTTATAAAAGAGAAGGGGGTTTGACTTTTCTTTTACCCGGGTAATTGTTTTTGACTTCAGGCTTTATAAAAAGATTTTGGGCCGGGTGTATTGGAGTGGGCTCGGGCTTTGGTGTAACAAGTTAACGGGTGTTAACTCTTTTATATGAAAAGAGTTAACACCGTTAGGGTTTAGGGGACCATTTTTGCACTTTGGTTTAACTTTGAGGGACTGATTTGGAATTTTTAGGTTTTGTCTTTTTATGGTTGACTTTGGTTGACCAAGGGTTGACTTTTGTTGACCTTTGATAACATTCTCCCGGCTCTTGCACACTCAATTCCGTTCCCGTGTCCGTGTTTGTCCGGTTTTGACCATTTTCTTGAGATTTTTGCAATATCCGTACCTACACAATCACAAAGACAAAACAAGCAATATTCAAGCATTTAAAGCACAAATTTTGTCTTTTATGGGCCTATTTTGATATAAAACGGATATGTGTTTTCACACATATCAGATACAAATGCTGTCAATGCAGATATCAGACCCGTATATGACAAAGAGCCAATGTCTAAATTGACTGCTGAATGTAATGTATATGCTACATGACAATAACACGTTGAGCAACCTGAATTCAATAATGATGGAAGGGTTGACCAGGATGTTGAACAATGTCAAAATAAAAGCCCTTTGCTTGATGCTGAGCTTTTCAAAAAGAAAGATATGGTTGAAAATGAGGTTTATAATGAACTTTCAAAAAGATTTTTAAGACTTGAAAAACATTGTCTTTCTCTTGAAATTCCAAAACAAAAAGAAGAAAGTTTTCAAAATGACAAGCCATGTACTAATCAGGATGTTTCTAAATTTTGTTAATTTTTTGAGATAAATGAATTGAAAGCTTAGCTATAAGCCAAAAACACAAAAATCGGCAACTTGAAGAAACACATTGAAAATTTACAAGCAAAAAGTAATGAAGCCAAGGTTAAACATGACATAGATGTAACTGAAACAATAAACATCGAATTGGAACATAGTGTGGCTAAATTACTTGCAGAGATTGAGCGATTAAATAAGGAAAATGAGCATCTAAAACAGACTTACAAAGATCTTTATGATTCTATCAAAAAGACACGAGTTTAGACCAAAGACCATTATGACTCTCTACTCGTCCAACTGAACAAGAAGTCAGTTGAAAATGCTGATTTAAAAGCTCAAATTCAGGAAAAGGATTTTGCGAATGTAGCATTGAAAACCAATTAAGAAAGTTAAAAGGAAATATTGTGGATGCTAAGTCCGCAAAACCATCAATCTTGGGGAAACTGGCTTTACAACCACTAAGAAACCAATCAGTTGTTAGACGACCGAATGAGTTTATATCTTGTAGAAAACTAAAAGGAGGTTTGAATAGTTTACCGCTTTTTAATTTAAGGTTTTAGAGTGTTTGTAAAAATTTTAGATTCGACTTTATGTGAATTCAACACTTGAACAATATAAACAATATACTTATCTAAACAATTGATAAGATAGTATGAGAAAATAATGCAAGATAAGAGATAAGAGTAAGAACAATCAAACCACAACGCGAGGATTTATAGTGGTTACGTAACGAAGCACCTCTTCGCCCTACTCCACTCCTCGAGCACCTAACTCGAGAGTTTTCTTCACTATGTCAACAAGCTCCCTTATGGCGGAGAAAACCTTACACAACTTTTGCTTATCTTGATTTTCGACACTAAGCTAGATGTCGAGTTCTAATCTTAGCTAGAACCAATCTTCCACAACTTCACAACTTCACTACACAACTTAGCTTCACGACTTGATCACGACTACACAACTTCTTCACACCTTAGTTTTCTTCACACCACAACTTCACCAAGCCACTACTATAATCACACCTAACTAACACTACTAGGCAAGATCACAAAGATCTAACTATACTTACAACAATCACAAAGATCTAACAACTACACAACTTTACAAGATTTACAAGTGATTTACAAGTTTAGATATGGATGCAATAAGATTGCAACAACACACAAAGGTGTAATACTTCTTCACTTGATGATGGAAGTATTCTTCTCTTGCACTTGAGGAATTGAGCTTGGATCACTTGGAAACAAAGCTTTATGATTAAATGATCAAAGGATTTTAGTGAGATGTGTGGGCTGTTTTAGAACAGAAAGAATGAGTGCAAAAGGTGAGAAAATAGTGGGGAATAGTCCAGTATTTATAGGACATTCTGGAGGAGCGTCTACCTATGGGCGGTCCCCTTAAATAGGTGGGCGGTCCCCTTAAAATTAAGGGGGCCGCCCGTGTATTTAACTGGGCTGCCCTAGACTGTGCGCTCCCCATTTTGTCCTTTTGTGTAGGGAGAATTTTTTGGAACTTTCTAGCCGTTTTAGGTCCAAAAATTTAAATTTTAAAATGTTTATTTTGAATAAAATATTTCTTTTAATTGTAGAAAATGTTTTGTAATGTTTATAATGTTTACAACATTTTATAAAAGTGTGAGGTTGAATAAAAATTTCCTTAGATCATAAAATGCATTAAGCATTTATTTATTCATACCTTGAAGTGATATAATTTTCGAAATGAAAATTTACTACTAATTACTTGTTTACATTTAATTTTATATTGAACGTTTTTATATTTTGTGATTATCAAAACGTAAAGATGTGAAAAATATTGATAATGTTTTTAGGCGTTATTTCTATCAACAATCTCCCCCTTTTTGATGATTACAACATTTAAACTCATTAAATGTAAAATTATTTTTAAACAAGTATTTAGTGAGTTTTATGTCATTTCTCCCCCTTTTTGTAGAATCAAAAAGGCATCGTCAAGAGTTGCTAGTAAAATCGACAGAACAAATGCTCCCCCTTGATGTGTGCTCCCCCTCGTTGGAGGGCACCAAAGAATTAAGTTATGGTTTCTTGGCTACAAAAACAAGTTAGACCAATACAAATATTTCTAACATGTAGCAAGAAGGAAAAATATGGCATACTAGTAATGCAACCAACAATAATCATCCATTGAAGTAAAATAGTGTGTGAACCACACTCATGCATACATAAGGAAAAACAAATATGATTTAAAAGCATATTGATACATTATAAAAGAAAATACTAAATAGCCATAGATGGATTTTTGACTTGCTTGCGACACAAAAAGGTTTGACGATTATTTGTAGGCATATTACGAGATTAGTTGGTTGTTGATGGAGTGTTTGGAGCGGAGGCGATTGTAGAAGGGTAATCTCTTTGAACTCTAGGAGGTGGATGTGGTCGAGTTAGGAGGAATTCAATCCAATTGATATCCTCACTTAAAGTAAAGAATTGTTTTTGGGTGTGAGATGCTAAGACGGGCATACCCAACAAGGGTTTCAATTGGTTAATGTTGAGGTTTGTGTGGTAGGTTTGTAGAGTAATATGATGATGTATGTTCGTTTTGTTTTTGAGAGAGATGCATGTATAAGGGTTTGATAGGTCTTGTTGTTGATTAATGTCTCAACTTAGGCTTTCTCCTACTTGGAGTATAGTGGTGGTGTGTGTTGAGTTATGTTGTCACTTTATGGTGGAGGCTTGAGTGGGTGACTGTGAATTGATGGGGGGATAGGAAATGAGAGGATGTGAGACAACTGGTGGTGATGTGTGGGGAGTGTCCTTAATGTAAGGATTTGGTAATGTATTGATTGGGGTTGATTGTTTTCTCTGAGATGGTCCATTGATGAGGACGTGAAGTGGTTTTTGCATGGTGTAGGTGAATTTACTTTGAGGCTATTGGATGTATTACAAGGTTTAGTTTCTCTCCAGATGTGTTTCCTCTCATTTTGGCTACCCTTGATAGTTTGGATGTGGGTTTGTTAGGAGATGTCATTGGTGAGGATGATTGTGATGATGATGGTTGTGAATGTATTTTATAGTGGAGGAAATGGTTTTTAATTAAGATGACATTTGGAAAAAACAATTTTTAGGGGGGGGGGGGATCAAATCCAAGAAATGTTTGTGAATTTAAGGAAACAATAGCTAAGTCTAGAGGGAATTTGGTCAAAAAGGGATGAAAATATTGTTTTACTCGTGATCTGCTAGGCCAGTCCCCTTAGTTAGGGGTCGATCCTCTTAAAGATAAGGGAACCACCCTTTATGAATTAAGGGGGCCGCCTGCTGCTATTTCCCAAATTTTCCAAAAATCAAATTTTCTCAAAATTTTATGTGACGTTTTCTATTTTGGTGGTTAATTTGCAGCAGGTTCATCCTTTTATGGCAATTAAGATTTTTTAGCACATAGCAATTAAGCATTCAACATTCTACATATATATGACAAGATGTAGGATAAAACTATTTCACATAATTTTGGCATATACTTATATATGAATTGAAGACCAAAAGAGTGAAGAACATATGAAATAGTAACTAGATATAATGCACAAAGAATTTTTCTTTACAAGAGGGTTAAGTTAAAAATGAACCAAACTTTTGTGCAAATGCTTGTGTGTGCCTAAGTGCGACAAATGTGGAGTAGCGATTATTTCGACACTAAGACATGTAAAACCTAAGAAATAATCCAAATGATCATTGATTTAATTTTGCTCAACCAAGATTGTCAAAAATATATATTAGATTATATACTTTTGACAACAAGTAAGAGAACATTATGCATATGTGAAAAATGTTTTAGCATGTCTCAACAATATATGAAAATTAATTTTCATGTGCTGCTAGTTGTGAGAAAGATTTTTTATAAAATAATAGATTAGGACTATTGTGTATATGTATATATGCGTTTAGATAGGAGAATTTGTAAGACTTTGCTCATAGACTTTTCTCAATCTTGTGTTTTTGTGTAAAATAGAAACCTAGACACAGAGAGAAAAAAAATTTGTCAGTCAGGTGGGTGGTCCCCTTAAAGTCTGGGTGGTCCCTTTAAAATTAAGGGGGTCGCCCTTTATAAATTAAGGGGGCCGCCACCTGTTTGAGAAAATTTTCTCAAATTTTTGATAGACAGTTCTTTGATGATTATCATTTCTTTATTATGTCAAAAACTTAATCAATTTGTTCCATCATTCCTAGACCTAGATGTAAGTAGTTAAATGTCTCATGTTTAAGTGGTTTAGTTAGGATATCAGCTATGTTGTCTTCCAATGTGACCTTTTCTATAGAGATATTCTCTTTTTGAACATTATCGCGAAGGAAATGATGGCGAATCTCAATGTGTTTTGTTCGTGAGTGTTGAACGGGATTCTTACTTAAGTCTATAGCCCCTTTGTTATCACACATTATAAGAATGTCGTCTAACCTAATGCCATAGTCTGTGAGAGCTTGTTTCATCCATAGGGCTTGTTGACATGCCTTTTCGACGCTTACATATTCTGCTTCGGTTATGGAGATGGCAAGAGCGGTTTGCTTCTTTGAAAACCATGATGTTAGGAAACATCCCATAAACGTGCGAAGACCACTAGTGCTATTGCGATCTTCGTAATCTCCCGCATGATCCGAATCCGCATACACTATTGTTTCTATGTCGGATCCCTTAGGATACCATAATCCTAAATGCATAGTGCCTTTAATGTATCGGAAGATACGTTTAATCGCTTCTAGGTGAGAGGTTTTGGGATCCTCTTGAAAGTGTGCACAAAGACAAGCACTAAACAGGATATCGAGTCTACTTGTCGGTAAGTATAATAAACTACCTATCATGCCTCTATATTTGGTATTATCTACAGACTCACCTTCTTCGTCTCTTGTGAGTTTGGTTTTCGTAGACATAAGGGTTTTTATTAGCTTAGAGTCTTCTAGTCCAAATTTCTTAAGCATTTCCTTAATATATTTTGATTGATTAAAAAATATTCCATCATCTAATTGTTTTATTTGTAATCCTAAGAAGAAATTTAGTTCCCCCATCATACTCATTTCAAACTCATCATGCATGATCTTGGCAAAGTCATCACACATTTCTTGACAAGTTGATCCGAATATAATATCATCAACATATATTTGGACAATAATGAGATTGGAGTCTATTTTTTAGTGAAGAGTGTGTTATCAACTATTCCCATGGAGTAATTATGTCTAATAAGAAAGGATTTTAATCGATCGTACCAAGCTTTTAGGGCTTGTTTTAGACCATAAAGAGCTTTCTTAAGTCTATAGACATAATTAGGTTTTGCGAAGTCAATGAATCCCGGAGGTTGTGCCACGTAAACCTCCTCATTGATAAAACCGTTAAGGAATGCACTCTTCACATCCATTTGGTATAACTTAAAGTCTAGTGCGCAAGCATAAGCTAAAAGTATTATTATAGACTCTAGTCTAGCTATGGGTGCATATGTTTCGTCATAATCAATTCCTTCTTGTTGATTATAACCTTGGGCGACTAACCTAGCTTTGTTTCTAGTTACGACGCCATTTTCATCGAGTTTATTTCTATATACCCATTTTGTTCCTATGATAATTTTCATCTTTTAATGCCTCATTTATATTTTTAGGTTCTATTATTGAAATAAAGCAAAAGAAATTGCTTTTTTCTTGAGCTTGTGACCTAAGAGTTCTTTGATTTAGATTACCAATAACGTTTTCTAGAGGATGAGTTTTAGATTCTTTAATATTTACAAGCTTGCGACCTAAGAGTTCTTTAATTTAGATTACCAATAACGTTTTCTAGGGGATGAGTTTTAGATTCTTTAATATTTACAATTTGATTATTTTCAAGATCATTGCCTATGGGTTTTGTTTTACTAACCTCAATAGCTTCTTCTTCGACTAACTCGTCATCTTCCAATGGTAATGTTTTAGGCGAGAGGAGTTAGTCATCTATAAGTTAACATTCAAACGACTCTTCAACTTTCATTGTTTGTTTGTTAAGTATTATGTAAGCTTTACTATTTTGCGAATATCCTAGGAAAACACCTTCGTACGACTTTGGGTCGAACTTGGTGAGGTAATCTTTTATATTAAGAATAAAGCATTTTTCTTCGAATACTTTAAAAATTTTAAGGTTGGATTCTACCTCTTAACAACTCGTATGGAGTTTTTCCTAAAATACGTCTAATGGAAACCTTATTAATTTTTATAGGTTGACGTATCAACCGCATTACACCAAAATTTTGAGGAATGGATTGTTCGTTTAACATGGTTCTACTCATTTCTTGTAGAGTGCGATTTTTTCTTTCTACTACCCCATTAGATTGTGGAGTACGAGGAGCGGAAAAATTATGAGATATCCTATTTAAATCACAATAGTTTCCGAATTGTACTTCATTATCAAATTCCCGACCATGATCCGTTCTAATTGATACAATGGAACATCCTAATTTGTTTTGGATCATTTTGCTAAATATTTTGAATTTTTCGAAGGCTTCGGTTTTATTTGCTAAAAATCTAGTCCATGTGAATCGAGAATAGTCATCTACGATTACTAAGGTATAACGATTCCCTCCATAGCTTCGTATGGCGGAAGGGCCAAACAAATCCATGTGAAGTAGTTCTAAGCATCTAGTTGTTGAAACTATATTTTTAGCCTTGTGACTTGCATGAGCTTGCTTTTCAATTTTGCAAGCATCACAAAAATGTCGGTCGTATTTAAGTTTGGGTAGATTTCTAACTAATTCTTTAGATGCTAATGATTGAATTAGTTGCATATTAGCGTGACCTAATCTCCTATGCCATAGTGTGGAGTTTTCGTCTAATGTTGCAAGGCATATTTTGTCTTCCGGTTTATTTCCTAGTTTCATTACATATATTCCTCCTTTCCTAATTCCTTTACCTATAACCTTTTCGTCTTTGATTATTTCGCTATCGTGTTCGGTAAATATTACTTTGCATTTATTATCACATATTTGACCTACACTAAGCAAGTTATATGTTAAGTTATCTACGTGCTCAACATTTTCAATTATTAGGGAGTCTTGAGAAATCGTACCTTTGCCTATGATTTTACCTCGCAAGTTGCTCCCAAAAATTACGTTTCCTCCGTTGTACACTTTGTATGAAGAAAACAACTTTCGATTACCGGTCATGTGTTTTGAGCATCCACTATCTTTAATCCACTCATCGGGTTCCAAGTTTATTCCTAAGCATATTTCATCGGGCGCTTGAGCTACAAGACAAGTTTTATCTTTAGTCTTTTCCACTTCATCTTCTCCATTGTCGCTCCATGCTCCTCCAATATAAATGCTCTTGAGTCGTTTGTTCTTTGGCGCTTTGAACATTCTCAATAAGGTGATTGGATCACCACATCTAAAACATTTCTTTCACTTTTACCATAACCATCATTTCTACTTCTTTGGAATGTTTTTCTATCGCCTCGTGGTTGTCTTACAAATCTCTTGTTCTTGACTACAAAAATGTTTTTTTTTTTTTTGTGTTGTTTTTTTTTTTTTGTTTGTTGTTTCCCCCCTTTGGGGGGGGGGGGGGGGGGGGGGATTCCTTTACGGCATAGCATACTCTTGTCTTCATTATCGGAGCTTAAACTATCTTCTCACTTAATCATTTTTCACCCTTTTATGCAAGAGATCTACTTTTGTTCCTTTCTCTGCACTTTGACCGTTTCGAATCTTTTCTTTACTACTTTCTTCATAAACTTTCAAGTTTCCAATTAGTTCGTCAAGAGGTAAGGTTGTTAGATTCTTTGATTCTTCAATCGCCGTGACTTTCGCGCGCCATTTTGGATGTAATGACCTAGAAATTCCGAACACATTTCTTGCTAGACAAAAACCTTCATCAAGTGACTTTTAGACTAGTAATAATAGTGTTAAATTTAGCAAATGCATTATCTATTGATAATCTCTTCCGGACCATGTGAATTGTTCATATGTTAAACACAAGAAGATCTATTTTGTTTGATTTGACTTGATTATTACCTTGATGAGTGATTAACAAAGTATCCCAAATTTCTTTTGCGGTTTGACACATAAAAATTATTTCATATTTTTTACGTGGTAAAGCATTATAAATTACCACTTCAGCTTCATTATTTTTTGCAAGTTTCTTATTAAGATCATCAATTTGTTTTTGAAAAGGTACAATTTCATCCTTTTTAGTTTCAGGATTATTTTGAATTGGAGAACAATCACCATCGGTAATACCATGCCAAAGATCTAGATCTTTTAACTTCACATAAGTTTCGAATCTATTTTTTCAATAAATAAATCATCGCTTTTTCAAGAGTGGTGGTCTTTGCCATAGAGTGCCCCGTATAAATTATTTTTCCGATTCCATAGATCGATTCAAGTTTTAAAATACAATTTATTTTAAAAATCTTGTTTGACATGGCTCTTGATACCAATTGTGGAAAACTAAAAGGGGGGTTGAATAGTTTACCGCTTTTTAATTTAAGGTTTTAAAGTGTTTGTAAAAATTCTAGATTCGACTTTATGTGAATTCAACACTTGCACAATATGAACAATATACTTATCTAAACAATTAATAAGATAGTATGAGAAAATAATGCAAGACAAGAGATAAGAGTAAGAACAATCAAACCACAACGCGAGGATTTATAGTGGTTCGGTAACGAAGCACCTCTTCGCCCTACTCCACTCCTCGAGCACCTAACTCGAGAGTTTTCTTCACTATGTCAACAAGCTCCCTTATGGCGGAGAAAACCTTACACAACTTTCGCTTATCTTGATTTCTGACACTAAGCTAGATGTCGAGTTCTAATCTTAGCTAGAACCAATCTACCACAACTTCATAACTTCACTACACAACTTAGCTTCATGGCTTGATCACGACTACACAACTTCTTCACACCACAACTTCACCAAGCCACTACTATAATCACACCTAACTAACACTACTAGGCAAGATCACCAAAATCTAACTATACTTACAACAATAACAAAGATCTAACAACTACACAACTTTACAAGATTTACAAGCGATTTACAAGTTTAGATATGGATGCAATAAGATTGCAACAACACACAAAGGTGTAATACTTCGTCACTTGATGATGGAAGTATTCTTCTCTTGCACTTGAGGAATTGAGCTTGGATCACTTAGAAACAAAGCTTTATGATTAAATGATCAAAGGATTTTAGTAAGATGTTTGGGTTGTTTTAGAATAGAAAGAATGAGTGCAAAAGGTGAGAAAATAGTGGGGAATAGTCCAGTATTTATAAGACAAACTGTAGGAGCATCAGTCTATGGGTGGTCCCCTTAAATAGGTGGGCGGTCCCCTTAAAATTAGGGCCCCCCCGTGTATTTAAGGGGGCCGCCCTAGACTGGGCTCTCCCCATTTTGTCCTTTTATGTAGGGAGAATTTTCTGGAACTTTTTAGCCGTTTTAGGTCTGAAAATTTGAATTTCAAAATGTTTATTTTGAATAAAACATTTCTTTTAATTGTAGAAAATGTTTTGTAATGTTTATAAAAATGTTTACAACATTTTATAAAAGTGTGAGGTTGAATAAAAATTTCCTTTGATCATAAAATGCATTAAGCATTTATTTATTCATACCTTGAAGTGATATAATTTTTGAAATGAAAATTTACTACTAATTACTTGTTTATGTTTAATTTTACATTGAACGTTTTTATATTTTGTGATTATCAAAACGTAAAGATGTGAAAAATATTGATAATGTTTTTAGGCATTATTTCTATCAACAAATCTGAACGACCAAAATTTTCAAATTCACGGTTTGCCTCCCAAGTTGTTATGAAAAATGATTAGCCAAAACCAGTCACTCCATAATATTCGCCTAGAGTAAGAGAATCCGCGTCTGCAAAACCTCATCACGTGATTGCACCTGACTCATCTAGGAATAGTCCAGAAGAATCATATGGTTCAAATGAAATGGTTAATAATTACTATCTAGAAGAAGCTAAGAAAAAGACACAAGAAAGAATTAGGAACATTAAACCTAGGGAAATGCCTTCTGCTAGAACACACAACAATCCTAATGATTGTAAACCAAAACCTAGGAGCAATAATCAAACGTCTAGGAATGGGCCTGCATCTAAGAGTAGTGATGTAACGTTAAAAGCTGGGGAAAAAGCAGAACTGTAACACCTCAAAACCGGGTTTTAAGCACTTTATTACAAGAATGAGTTTTAAGCACTATGACTTTAGTAGTTTGAATGCGTTACATGATTGGTTAGTCAAATAAGTTTTCCAGCTATAAGTCTAAAAATTATGTAAATGGTTTTAGAAAATACCATCTGTCGCAACTAAGAAGAGAAAGTACATAAAGGATCTATGGTTTCAAATGGTTAAATTTGTAACTAAACTACAACTAGATACATATCCTAGAATTCCTAGACTTTCCATAATATTCTAGACAAGTGAGGTGTTTTGCGTGCGTCGACTTGGAAGATAAACAAGGAGGTAAAGACCAATTTTGATGAGCTACTGATGAAGTAATTATGTCTCTAATTCAAGGGTTAATTCCGTAAGCAAGAATCTCCTACAAGTAACCTCTATCATATGTTAAATTGGCCAATTAAGAAGTTAGGGTTTATGAGGTAAATTAGGGGGTTTTGGGTAATTTGTAACACCTCTAAATCTGGGTTGCAGTGGAATGTTAAATATCCGAGGGCGTTACTTCATAGATCAATAGCACAAGATATAAGAACGACCACTAAACGTGTCATTTTAAAAAGATACATTGGATTAACAAAATACTTGTTCATTACATAAGCTCATGGCTTCAAATTGTTCGACAATATAAGTAAAGATTTCGGTTTATAACAAATGTTCCTAAAATGTAATACACCCCAAATCTTTAGTACAGACTCTCCAAAGAGTGACCCCCAATGTATCTTGGCACCTCGTGCCTTATTGACCTGAGAAAACATGCTTAAAACGTCAACATAAAGTTGGTGAAATTCATAGGTTTATGTAAATCAATAGTAGGACCGCAAGATTTCCAAGTGTATGATTAAGCAACAGATGCAAACATCATAAAAAGTAATTACGTTTTCCTAAGCTCATGACACCGAAGCTCGACATGTATGAATGCAATAAATTGCCAATATTTGCCCGTGAATGATGTTCTAACCCGCAACATCCCAAATCCGAAATGGTATACGTTTGTTGTCCGGCAAACCGGCACAGTGAGCGCTACTCACCCAAATGGAGACGTCAATCCCAAATAGATCTATTTATAACATTCACGCTCACAATATAGTAATTGACAGTTCATGATAACAGGCTCAGTGGGTTATCGCTACTTAGGCAAACACGTAATCATAGTATAAATGTACACTTGCGTCCAATTTGTAAAACAAAGCATGTTCTCACCCCAAAGATGTAAATCATTTAAATAATTGTAAAACATGGGGCTATGAACTCACCTTAGTGAATAGTCCTCTGAAAATGATAATTATATCCAAGAATGGAAATGAATCACACCGTCAATTACCTAAGTAAATACGGCCAGTCTTAGTCTACAGTTTAGGCTAACGACCCTTGTATAAACTACAATAATTTGCTAGTTATATATATACTGTTATCACTTGTGTGGTGGTGCACATGTTTATTGTATTTGTCTTGACTTGATGGCTCTTGGGAAAGTATACGATTACACACGTTCAAGTATATATGTATAAACGTTATTAAAAAATATTCATATTTATTTAGTCGTGCTTTCATTTGTATAATATCCGATATATATTTTAACTTGTCCGAGTAGTTTAAATGTTTATAAAAATCACATTTATTCATAAAATACCCTTAGGTTTCCTATATTTACAAAACAGCCCCTATGTTTATGAAAATAGGATAATTACAATTTTTAAACCCTTAAGTTTCCAAAATTACAATTTTAGTCCTTCAATCTTACAAGGATTTCACTTTAGGTCCTTATACTTTCAAAACAGTCCTTTAAGTTTTAGAAGTGACCAAAACAGTCCCTACACTTTATAAAATCAGTTTTGGCAGTTTTAACCCTCAAGTTTACAAATTTACACTTTTAGTCCCCTAACTTGTAAAAATCGCATTTTAAGTCCAAATAAGTCCTAGCAAGTGACATTTGGTTTTAATGGACTCCAATAAGCCATATAAGCTGGGTCAGCTTATAAATAAGCTTGGATAAGCTTATTTTGGCTTATTGGGCCTTATTGGACCCGTTAAGGTCCAATAAGCAATCTAAAGGTCCAAATGAGTTTTCAAAGGCATATAAGCCCTCATTAAGTTTATTTAAACTTATTTAAAATTGTTAAGCTGAAAAATAAGCTCGGGTGAGCTTATTTGAGCTTATTCAGGCTCATTGGGCTCGTTAGCTCAACAACCCTAAACCGAAAGATTTCAAAATGTTTACTACAGCATTATAATGTGATCTAGCATGTTTTCTAGTCTAAATAAGCACTCGTGAGTCTGTTTTTATTGCTCAGCTTATTTATAAGTCAATAAGCTCGTTTATGGGCTTTTAGGCCTGTTAAGAGCTCGTTAAGGTTGTACGTGTTCAAGCTTGTCCCATTTTGGTCCTTTATCATTTCTAAGGTCATTATAAGTCCATATTTCTGTATAAGCTCTCAATTAAGCTGTTTTGAGCTTATTAGGGCTGTTAGGCCCATATTGGGCCTCGCTAATAACCACCAAGTCCATTAAGGCCCGGTATGGTTTCTAAGGGTGTTCATTTGTACAACTAGGTTCCATAAGCCCTTTTAATCCATCAATAAGCTTAAGTGAGCTTAATATTAAGCCATGGGCCTTAACTAACAGGTTGTTAGGCCCAAATGCGGCTGTGTGGATTTAACGAGACCATTTAGTGGCCCGTTAAGCTCCTAAGGGTTTCTTAGGTTTTGTTGTGCTTCTAGAAATCATTGTAAGCTCATTTAGCACTCGAAATGGTTGTGTTCGTCACATGCAAACGTCTAGTAATGTCGTATAGACTTTCCCAAGCCACAATATCATGTTTACTTTAAAAGTTTATGTATAGTTTCATGTATTTCGAGTGTAAGAGTTTGTTGTTCACGTTGGTGTTCACATTTGAATATAGACAAACACGTTTAAGCCTTTGCTCGCCATTTAATCATGTTGTACATGTTTCTTAACACCACACAAGATAGATTATATGTATATATGTGTACGTGTGCCACGCATGGGTTGAACCATGCGTGTTCACACCCATGTAAACTCGTTAGTCACCTATTACGTGGCCTATACGACTAGATATTAAGGAAATAAGTATAATACGAAATGTACAAGTTTGACGCGACTTACAAAGGGTCCTAGTGACTTGGTTAACGAGTTTGGACGTGAAGAATGCTAACCCAAATGTGTACACTATCGATTAAACACCCATAAGCCTTCCAAAAACTGCAATACAATTTACTCGACCTTGGCTCGAGTATTCCTCTTACGTCCTTGTTATGAAGACCCTAGTATTATTGAAGGTTCGAATGAATTGTGTAGGTGTTTGTTTGCGGTTTGTGACCCGAAATAAGTGAGACAAGGATGGTTTGCTTAAGAGAGTGTGTTTAATGTGTTTAAGAGTTTCAAGAAGTGTCATATGTTAAGTGTATATGGGCATTTATAGGCTCCTGAGCTAGTTGGTTTACCTAGTCTCAATCAAACTAAATCGTGCCCTAATCTAGGAGGTTTTGTGGTTTTAGTTAGCCTCACGTTGTATTTTGCTAAACCACCTAAGTACACTTCTTAATTACCATATTTTGGTACAAGATTTACCTAAGATTTGAAAATATTATTATGTATATATGTTGTTGTGTTGCCGCGGGTATCCAAGAGAGAAAGAGAGCACATTTTGCCATTATCCATTGTGTAATAGACCAGTTAGGGACATTAAGTACAATTCTTAATTAAACCTTGATGTACAAGTACTTTGTGTAAGATTTTTAAGGATTTCTAGTTGCTTTTGTCCCCACATTCGGCCTTAGTGGGTTATTAACACAAGATTTGATTAAATTTTGTGTTTAAGGTTTAAAAGTGGGTATTGGTTTGAGTCTAGGTAAGTCTAGGTATTTTCGGGGTGTGTCTAAATGTATTTTATTGCGAAACGTAAACCTTTTACGTGTCCAATAAAATTTAAAATACGCAGAGTCATTAATTAACTTCTTAATAATTATATAACACTTGATTGATGTAAACCTTAATTTATTTGGTGACCGTTTACATTGTATGATTATTTCTAGTCTACGCGATTTAGCTTAAAAGTTAAATTAAAAGTAAACGCGTATCGGACTAAAATAAATAGTGACGAATAATAGGAGTCGTAAAATGACCTGAAATTGAGAAATGTTACAGTCTCCACCTGTTAAAAGAGCTTTGTCCTCAAAGCTTAAGACCTTGTAGTGGATGACGAAGCCCGGTTTGTGAAAAGCTGTGGGTATTTTTGTTTGAACGAATCTTCATGTTCCCTGGTGAACTCAGGACCTCTCCTAGAGTTACAGTGAACCTTAACCAATGGTATCCGGCTTTGCTTTAATCGTTTGATCTCCCGTTTCATGATTTCAACATGCTTTTCCATAAACTGGAGCTTATCGTCAACGTGAATTCCTTCTAACGGCATGACTAATGGTTCGTCAGCGTAACATTTCTTCAGATTAGACACATGGAAAGTATGGTGAACTCTGCTCAACTCTTGAGGAAGTTCCAGCCTGTAGGCAACTTTCTCAACTTTGGCTAACACCTTGAAAGGTCCGCCATATCTCGGGTTCAACTTGCCCCGCTTACCGAATCGTACAACCCCTTTCCAAGGTGAGACCTTGAGCATAACCCTATCCCCAACTTCAAACTTCATCGGCTTTCACTTCCAATTAGCGTAGCTATTTTGTCGATCCTGAGCAGCTTGAATTCTCTGCTTGATCAGGACGAACTTCTCCGTTGTTTCTTGAATCATTTCTGAACCAGTCAGTTGAGCTTCTCCTACTTCGGCCTAACACACAGGTGATCGACATTTCCGGCCATAAAGTGCCTCATAAGGTGCGGCCTTTATGCTAGCGTGATAACTGTTGTTATATGAAAATTCGGCTAATGGCGAATGCTTAACCCAGCCCTTTCCAAAATCGATCGCGCAAGCACGTAGTATGTCCTTGAGAGTTTGAATAGTCCTCTCGCTCTGCCCGTCAGTTTTCGGATGATACACGGTGCTCATACTCAGTTCTGTACCCAAAGCTTTCTGAAATGATTTCTAGAAGTTTGATGTGAACCTCCCATCACGGTCATAGATGATTGAAATAGGTATTCCGTGTCTTGCTACTATCTTGTTCAGGTACAACCTTGCCAACTTGTCCAATGGATCATTTTCCCTTATTGGCAAAAAGTGAGCAGACTTTGTGAGTCGATCCACAATCACCTAGATGGTGTCAAAACCTTGTGACGACTTAGGAAGCTTGGTGATAAAATCCATCGTGATATTATCCCACTTCCACTCGGGTATTGCTGGTTGTACTAACAGTCCCGATGGCCTTTGATGTTCGGCTTTGACCTTTGCACATGTCAAGCACTTGCTAACATATGTGGCGATGTCAGCTTTCATATTGGGCCACCAATATAGCTTTTTCATGTCTTGGTACATCTTTTCAGAACCGGGATGGATAGAATACTTCGACTTGTGGGATTCGCGCATAATCACGGATCTTAAGTCGCCATAGCAAGGTAACCAACTCCTGCCGTTTAAACATAAAGTTCCATCAGCGCGTGGTTCTAATTTTTCCTTGGGTATATCCTTTCTGATCATACCACCTACGTCTTCATTCTCAAGATTCTCTGGTTTTAGGGCTTCGATCTGAGCTTCTAGTATTTGTTTGGGAAGATCCAAGCCAATAGTCATAACTAAGGCTCGAACCCGCAATGGTTCAATTCGTTCCTTACGGCTCAATGCGTCGGCTACTACGTTTGCCTTCCCCGGGTGGTAACGGATGTCACAATCGTAATCACTTAGCAATTCAAGCCAACGGCGTTGCCTCATGTTAAGCTCCTTTTGGTCAAGAATGTGTTGTAGGCTTTTATGGTCGGTGAATACGGTGCATTTGGTTCCATATAGATAATGCCTCCATATCTTTAGAGCAAACACCACCGATCCAAGTTCTAAATCATGAGTGGTGTAGTTCTTCTCGTGAATTTTTAGTTGTCGAGAAGCATAGGCAATCACCTTCTCTCTCTGCATCAATACAGCACCTAAACCCTTGTGTGACGCATCACAATAGACCACAAAGTCTTCGCTTCCTTCAGGTAAAGCCAGAATCGGCGCACTGCACAACTTCTGCTTTATCAACTGAAAAGCGTTCTCTTCTTTTTCTCCCCAATCGAACTTGACTCCTTTCTGAGTGAGCTTAGTCATTGATTTAGCAATCTTCGAAAATCCCTCGATGAATCTCCGATAGTAACCAGCAAGACCTAAAAATTGGCGGATCTCCGTCGGTGTCTTAGGAGATGCCCAATCTTTGATAGATTCTATCTTGGCTGGATCCACATGTATGCCTCTGCTATCAATGACATGACCGAGAAATTGTACCTTCGGGATCCAAAATTCACATTTTGAAAACTTGGCATACAACTTCTCCTTCTTGAGCAATTCCAAAATTGCCTTAAGATGTTCTTCGTGCTCTTTCTTGTCCTTTGAATAAATAAGTATGTCATCAATGAAGACAATTACGAACTTATCCAAGTAGGGCTTGCACACTCGGTTCATGAGGTCCATGAATACTGCAGGTGCGTTTGTTAGCCCGAATGGCATAACCTGAAACTCGTAATGACCATACCGAGTTCGGAATGCCGTCTTTGGAATGTCTTGCTCTCGTACTCTAAGCTGGTGATAACCCGATCTCAAATCTATCTTCGAATAAATACTGGAACCCTGGAGTTGATCAAATAAATCATCGATCCTCAGGAGTGGGTAACGATTCTTCACTGTCAGCTTATTTAATTCCCTGTAGTCGATGCACATCCTGAATGACCTATCCTTCTTTTTGACAAACAAGACCGGGGCTCCCCAAGGCAAGGAACTAGGCCTTATGAAGCCCTTGTCGAAAAGCTCTTGTAGTTGTTCCAATAACTCCTTCATTTCGGAAGGAGCCAATCGATATGGTGCTCAAGCTACGAGCGCGGCTCCTAGAATTAAGTCGATTTAGAATTCCACTGGTCGAGTCGGAGGAAGACCCGACAAGTCCTCGGGAAATACTTTAAGAAAATCTCGGACGACTGGTACGTCCTTAAGTTGCTTCCCTTCCGACTTGTCCTCCTCTTTCTTGGCGGATATCTGTGCCAAAAAGATCTGACATCCTTTTGCCATGTACTCTTTAGCCTTTGAACATGAGATAATGGTTAACCGAGATTCTCTCCCGTCGTTACTTTTGTTACCTCGAAAAGTCAAGGTTTCGTTCCCATAGGGAATTCGAACAAGTTTCTCATCACACACGATCACGGCGTGACATCTTCTTAACCAATCCATGCCGATAATAACGTCGAAACTACCCAGTTCTACGGGCATTAGATCTATGTTGAACGGATGGTTTAAGAAATTTAAAGTGCAACCCCGTATAATAGTGTCTACCCCGACTATTTTCCCATCAGCTAATTCGACATCATAACTATTTCCTAATAGAGTTGGGACGATGTTAATCAGGGAACTAAACGCAGAAGATATAAAGCTTCTATCGGCGCCAGTGTCAAATAAGATAGATGCATAGCGGTTGTTCAAGAGGAACGTACCCGTGACGACATTGGAGTCCGGGTCCCTCGATGCATTTCCTTTCTTTTTCGCATTCCCAACTGCATACACCCAGCCTTGTGCACTCCCATTTCCCCCATCCTTATTCTTCAACTTGGGACAATCCTTTTTGAAGTGTCCTGGAGCTCCACATTCAAAACAACCATTCCCTTTGGGATTTTCCCCATTGCCCTTCTGAGTATTAGTAACATTTGTGTTGCCTGAACCCCTGCAGTCGCGGGCAAAGTGCCCTACCTTATTGCACTTGTGGCACTTTTGAGTACACGAGCCATTGTGGTGAAAATGACACTTGGTACACTTGGGCAAAGATCCCCCATACGGCTTCTTTTCACCTGTCCCTATATTGTAGACCTTGGCGACATTCTGCCTTTTGAAGGGTTGTTGTTGGTGACCATGGTTGTTTCTGGATGAATCATCAGCCTTCCTTTTGTTATCAACCTGTCTTTCCACATAGGTGCGGAGTTTCTGATCCATAAAGTCGTTGGCCAACTCAATGGTCTCATCCAACGTCTTAGGTCTAGAGGACTTGACACTTCCATAAATATTATCAAGGAGTCCATTGATGTACTTGTCAATCTTCTCAGATTCGTTAGCAACAAACTTGGTACATATCAGGGTTAGCTCTTGGAAACGTTCAGTGTATGTTGGAACATCATTCCCTTTGACCTTTAGGTTCCACAACTCGATTTCTAGTTTCTTGATTTCACCATGCGGACAATACTTGTCTGTTATTTTCTTCTTGGGCACTTCTCAAGTCATTGAGTATGCATCAGGACCTAAGGATCTTATCTGACCATTCCACCAAGTCAAAGCAGTCCCTAACAGAGTGCAGGTGGTAAACTTAACTTGGTTTTCAATAGCACAACCACTGATATTGAAAACTGATTCCATCTTCTCGATCCATCGGGTTAAACCGACAACGCCTTCATTTCCTTTAAAGTTCAAAGGTTGACACTTCATGAAGTGAGTGTAGAAACAAGGGCGCGTAGTTTGCACGTTCCTTTGGTTATCCCCGTGTGAACTGTGGCTTCCATCTCCATTAGTGGAGTTTCACAGAAGGGCTTGATTAATCATAGCTTGGACGGATTTTGGAGTCAAGTTGTTTGGGTTGGTGTTGTTATGAGTGGTATTCGGTCCTCGTCTTGTCGCAGGTGCCATGATTCGTCTAAATCACAAGAGACAAAATGTGAGGTCATAATCATGACAAGATATACAATAATTTATGGATGAGACAACAACACAAGAGAGGTATATAATACAACAAAACACATTTATTTCATTCATAACTTGGAAGATTTTACATGAAATAGTTTTTGGTACACAAAATACAATACAAAAGATCTAAGGTCATGCTAGCGGGGAGAACCCCTAATACTTAACATGCCTGAACAACAGTCTAGCAAAATAAAATGACATAAACCACTAGATGTGACTATCAGCATCCCTAGAAGCCTCCTGGTGATCTGGAGCTCTAACATCTGATCCTGGTTGTCTAGCTCTTCTCTGCTGCCCTCGATGTGCTAACAACTCGACCTACATGTCACTCATCTCTCGCTTCATATCTCTCATCACTCGGAGAGTCTCTGTCATCTGCTCCTGACACCTATGGTCAGTCTCTCGAAGTGCTGCCATCTCGGCCTGCTGCATCTGGAAGCGAGTCTCATGTACCTGATGTTGGGTCTGAATAAGAGTACCCTGCAGCTGTAGCTATGTATGATGTGCATAGAGCTGAGACTCGTGTGCATATACCTGCTCACGGTGGGCCTGGAGCTCAAAATGAACTACCTGGCTCAATCCTATCGCATGAGTCCAAGCCTCTCGAGAAGCATAGGCCTCCTCCTCCACAATCTGTATGGTCTCCTGATGAGCTATCCTATCCTCCATAAGCAAGTTAACTCGCTACGAGTCTATGAAGACTCGCTGTGATATGCGAGTCCTACCCTCTTGAGCATCCTCTAGTAGAGCATATAAGTCCTGTGTATCATGCTCATGAAGCTCAGCAAGCTCTGTAACCCTATTATTGACCTCTCCCAAGGTTATAGGTGCTATCTCAGGAACTGCCTCTGCCGGATCTACCCAAGTATCCCTAATACCATACCCAACATCACTAATCCCTTGTCATCTCACTTCAGCATCTACAGCGCTGACAAACCCATAATCTATCCATCGACCTCTGATAGGTCTAGCAGTAAAACTCTCCCCGATCTCATACCTGGGGCCTAGAGTAGACAAACACAACCTCTTATAAGGTGGCAGCTCGGACTCGGGAACATCATCCCTACGGTCAACAGGTGGTGGTATGTATAAAGATGGTGGTAGTGGTGGTAGTAGAGGTGATGGTAATGCGGCACATCGATAAGGGCCTGAGTGGAGGCTATCCTGAGTGTCTGGATTTGGGTTGGACACCCAGATGATGGTAGTAATGGTGATGGCACAAGTGGTGGTGATGAATGTGCAGGTGGGGTTGTGCACCCAGAAAGATGCTCTCCTGCAGAGGGTGGTGATAGTGAGATAGGTGGTGATGGTGATGGAGTAGTCATGGCTAGAAGTCTCTCAACCTCTGCCTATGGTGGAAGGGATATAGAAGCCTGAAGCCGGACAGTGATCCTAGCTTCAGTGATAGACATGTCGGTGGAGGGTGGTGGTATAACAGGCTTTGTTCCCTTAGGTGGGGAAACAGGCTCAACAGTAGGTACAACAACAGCAGAGTCGGCCGGAGCTAAGTGCTCATCCTCCTTGTCCTCTTCGTCCTCATCCTCATCATCGGTGTCATCCCTAGATGAATCGCCGTCATCATCATCTCCATCATCTCCCCCGTCCATGGGATAGTCAACCGGACCATCCTCTGTCTCATCATCCTCATACTCCTCCGGATCCTCTTCGGGATCCGACTAAGCAACATACCCTGGTGACTCAGCAGTGGGTGAATCAACAAGAGGTAATGGCTGTTCCTCAGCCGAGAACATATGCTCATCCTCTAATGGTATATACTCATGGTACATAGGCTCTAGCACGTAGTCAGGATCATGTGCCTGTATGAACATAGGCTCATGCTCATCCACATCCTGTGGTACTGGTAATGTTTGTGGCTCCTCGGGGCTTGGTATGTAATCCGGTGATGGTGGGGCTACCGGCTGCATAGGGAGTCCATCGTATCCGTATACGATGACTCGCGGAATGGCTCCATCAGATATCTCCTCATCGGCTCCCCAGAAGACTTTGCCTGGCTCAGAATCGGTGTAGACGGAAGTGTAAGTAACCGCAGATGATGCAGAAGACATGACTACTGCAAAAAGCAAAAATAACTTATATAAGTATTAGTTACAAGACTCTTATAGTAATATACGTAGTATAATTTATATACGCGTATATCAATCATGCAAGCACTTAGCAAACTACTAATGCTAAAACAGTGTATGTCATGTAAGCATGTATGCTAGATTGCAAACAAGTAATGTATGTGTATCCCGTGTAAACCCCGTTTGTAATGCAGTGTTTGAAAATGGTTATAGTCCAGACAAAACTTTTGACCTGGTTCTCTATAACCTTGGCTCTGATACCAATCTGTAACACCCCCAAATATGGGTAGCAGCGGACTATTGAATATCCAAGGGTGTTAATTCATAGATCAATAACACAAGATATGAGAACGACCACTAAACGTGTCGTTTTAAAAAGGATACATTGGATTAACAAAATACTTGTTCATTACATAAGCTCATGGCTTCAAATTGTTTGACAATATAAGTAAAGATTTCGGTTTATAACAAATGTTCCCAAAATGTAATACGCCCCAAATCTTTAGTACTGACTCTCCAAAGAGTGACCCCCAATGTATCTTGGCACCTCGTGCCTTATTGACCTGAGAAAACATCTCATGACACTGAAGCTCGACATGTATGAATGCAATAAATTGCCAACATTTGCCCGTGAATGATGTTCTAACCCGCAACATCCCAAATCCGACATGGTATACGTTTGTTGTCCGGCAAACCGGCACAGTGAGCGCTACTCACCCAAACGGGGATGTCAATCCCAAATAGATCTATTTATAACATTCGCGCTCATAATCTAGTAATTGACAGTTCATGATAAAGGGCTCAGTGGGTTATTGCTACTTAGGCAAACACGTAATCATAGTATAAAATGTACACTTGCGTCTAATTTGTAAAACAAAGCATGTTCTCACCTCAAAGATGTAAATCATTTAAATAATTGTAAAACATGGGGCTATGAACTTACCTTAGTGAATAGTCCTCTGAAAATGATAATTATATCCAAGAATAGAAATGAATCACACCTTTAATTACCTAAGTAAATACGGCCAGTCTTAGTCTATAGTTTAGGCTAACGACTCTTGTATAAACTATAATAATTTGCTAGTTATATATATACTGTTATCACTTGTGTGGTGGTGCACATGTTTATTGTATTTGTCTTGACTTGATGGCTCTTGGGAAAGTATACGATTACACACGTTCAAATATATATGTATAAACGTTATTAATAAATATTCATATTTATTAAGTCGTGCTTTCATTTGTATAATATCCGATATATATTTTAACTTGTCCGAGTCGTTTAAGTGTTTATAAAAATCACCTTTATTCATAAAATACCCTTAGGTTTCCTATATTTACAAAACAGCCCCTATGTTTATGAAAATAGGATAATTACAATTTTTAAACCCTTAAGTTTCCATAATTACACTTTTAGTCCTTCAATCTTACAAGGATTTCACTTTAGGTCCTTATACTTTCAAAACAGTCCTTTAAGTTTCAGAAGTGACCAAAACAGTCCCTACACTTTATAAAATCAGTTTTGGCAGTTTTAACCCTCAAGTTTACAAATTTACACTTTTAGTCCCCTAACTTGTAAAAATCGCATTTTAAGTCCAAATAAGTCCTAGCAAGTGGCATTTGGTTTTAATGGACTCCAATAAGCCATATAAGCTGGGTCAGCTTATAAATAAGCTCGGATGAGCTTATTTTGGCTTATTGGGCCTTATTGGACCCGTTAAGGTCCAATAAGCAATCTAAAGGTCCAAATGAGTTTTCAAAGGCACATAAGCCCTCATTAAGTTTATTTAAACTTATTTAAAACTGTTAAGCTAAAAAATAAGCTCGGGTGAGCTTATTTGAGCTTATTCGAGCTCATTAGGCTCGTTAGCTGGTGAGATATGATTCAGAATACGAGTCATCAGATTAGGAACTATTTTAGTGTAATGTTTTAATTGTTTTTTAAATGTAATGTTTTAAATAAAGTGTAATGTTTGAATTCCAACGGCTAGTTTTCCGTTATAAATACATTCTTCAATCACACAACTTCTTATCCAACTCTCTCAAATGGCTTCCAATTTCAATAACGAAAATAATTCATGGGGGAAATCAATTACTTTCTCAAAAAAGGAAAACTTGAGCAAGATGTTGCAATAGTCAAGTCTTGTTCTCTGAATGTGCTTGGCGATCTCAACGTTACTATGAAAGATCTCTCAGGAACACAGTACATCACAAAGTCATTGGTGATGGTGGATATGCAAAGGATATTACTGTGGGAGCTGCTATGATACTTGCTAATGTCTATGGTTTTTACTCCTAAACCATCAGAGCATTACCTTAACATTACAATGAGAAATGTGGTCAAGGTTTTCCGTAAGGATACAGTTTCATTAGTTTAACGTTATTAATATTGCATTTTCAACTTTCGTATTGTATTTTTGAATTCCGTATTGTATTTTTAAATTTATGTTTGTATTTTAAATTTTAATGAAATGAATTATGTTTGTGTGAAAAATATGAAAGGTAAAATAAAATTGTGGGTGGTGGGGCCCAAGTGAGGAGGTATGGGTGTTTTATGAGTGAATGAGTATTTTTGAGTGGGAGTAAGATGATGATGTGACAGCCTGTGGGCCCAAATGAGGAGATATGGCAAGCCACCATACTCCATACTCTTAACGAGCTGTTAAAACTGAAAATTACTAATACACCCTCCAATCATATTATAATCTATTCAAATATGTCTTTTAAAGTCATTTTGCATTTTATAATTACAGTAAACACCTAATTTACCAAACACTTTCATTGAAAAAGAGATACAGCTTGTAGCTCATATTAATAGTTTTACGGTTTACACTTACCGTTTACAACATACAGCTTACAACTTACAACTACTTTTGCCAAACATACCCAAAATCGATAATTCATATCAATCCATTTTTTAAGTAAATGAATCATATGATTAACTTAGACAACAGGTATTTACAACGCAAGTACAGCCTGTTTGAAGTGTGATTGGCCATGTTGGCAGGTTGGCTCTGTCGATTAAATTAACAGGTAGAACCCCCTAGTTTGGTTCTGTTAATTTGACGGTTTATTTGGACACGTTAGTGTACACACAAGTAAAGCAAGATGCAAGTACGATACAGTGATCTAAAGCCTGCAATCATGTGAATCTATCAAAAGCTAATGCGAGCAAATCAAACTCACTGTCTCGCTTTGAAATGGTTGAATCGCTATATAATCCAAGGGTACGAGACTATCAGGTAGCCAGTTCTTCAATTCAAGCAAGAAGAATTTGCATATTTCCGCTCTGAACTTCATTTTGAATGTTATCAACACCCAGGTAACCTAAAGGAACAGGAACTAGATAAAAGGTATGTTTTTACAAGGGTAATTATTCTTTGAGCTAACAAAAGAACGCGATCTGCAATTACAAAATTACGTCATACATTGCCACAATCGCAAACCCCAAGCAGCAAGTGCAAAACCATATAGAATGTGCACCTATTTAAGTTATAACGAGCATAGATAAGATTTTACACAGCTTATAAAAGTAGCAGAACATGGTCGAGATACATATCATAATTTCCACCAATAAAAAAACAAGGTGGGTTCGCAGTCACGTCCAACCAGCATATCTCAAAACTTTCAAAAAAAACAAAGAAAAAATAAATTAAAAACAGCAATCCTTATTACGTCTAAAAGCCCTTTACAAACTGTTGTTTACCACAAAATTGAGCCTTTTTCACTCAAGGTGTTGCTGAGGGGAGCCTAGGCCAGCCCATAAGTTGAGGTGAACCAATTGGGGTCGAGTGCTGGCTAGGTGCGAAGAGGCTCAATTCCACAAAGGCTCCCGAATGTTCAAGATCGTCTCTTTCCATTGTACGAAACGAGATTGACCCCTGTTTTGCCGAAGCAACAGAGTTTCTCCCGCTAACTTCATCAAGAGGGCTTTGGTTAGCAATTAGTGAAAGAGTATCGTTGTACTCTTCAATAATCCTTCTCCTATCCTCTATATCTTGTAGATTCTTCAATGCTAAAGAATCAGCAATCGGGAAGTAAACAAGCATGCACGCACCAATCACAGCACAACATAAAAGAGAAAGAAACGCCATAAATGCAAGAACCTCGAACACGGTGTCTCCCGGCTTGGATAGAATGGATAAACCAAGTAAGATTACCCTTAATGGAAAGAAACTAGAAACTGAGATTATCAATATGAGAACCCTCTTTTGCAACCCTTTACTGATTACCAAACTTAGTATTCGCCTCCCGAGCCAAAACAAATACAGCGTCAACACAGTGGCGAAAACACCAAGAAAGATGGTGCTCATTAAAGGATAGTAGCAGCGAGCAACATCATTCTGGTAATCTGATGTAAATTTGAAAAAGTAGCCATATTTGTTGGTCTGTAGGTCGGTTTTATAGTGAGGTCCAACAAGAACAACTGTCATCTGAAGGGCAAACATAGGGAAGGAACATAGAAGAACGTAGATGGCAGTTTTGAAGTTCCAGTTCTTGCTCAATGGGCCTGACTCGGTCTTCTGTAAGGATGCACGGAGAAGAAAGACAAGGGAGAGGAATAGACATGGTTCTGCAAACCCCAGGTTTGACATTATGTAGCATTTGCAAACGATATCCTGCCATTTCAAGTTAAGGGTATGTAATACCCGACCTTCTTGCCGAAGGAATTCAAGGCGTAAAATTTCTCCGAAACCCCACCAAATTGAGAATAAG
>BQNB010018314.1:0-39495 GCA_026074375.1 Tanacetum coccineum
TTTAAACCTGTAATTGTTATGATGGTTACACCGATCGTATAACTATCCCACACCCTTGCCATGCACTCACCTTTAGTGCAGGATACCCCTAGTACAACTCTCCGAGCCTATCCTTTTTCACGGTTCTTGTAATTTTCTAGTTAAGCTGGACTATTAATGAAGAACATTGCTCACCCTTACACCAATCATTACACCCAAATCGCCTTAGCTTACCTTGTATATACTCGCTTTTAGTACATTATTGTTTTAACCCAAGTTAATTATTTGAGTACATGGTTTCTAAGTCCTTACCCTTGTAAATAATAATTTGGGACGATTAGGATTCATGGTAGTATTTATTTCGTGGAAGAATAGGGAAGAAAAGTTAAGTCAATACCCCCATATGTTTGTTGGATGATCTCCATGTTATTTTGATCCACCTCAAATCGGGTCATTAGTTACATTGTAAATATCGAGCATTGATCGTGCCGGATTCACACCGTAAATATATATAATATATAATAAAATATAAAATATATAAAGAAGTGTAAAAACCGACAATCAAGAGATTGATGTAGAGTTGTGTAGAGTTTATATCTTCGTTCGAGTCTTGGCGTAGCAACCAAATCAACATGTATTCGTGTAATAATTAGCTACCCTTCCACTCCAAATTCACCCAAAGCCACCCAAATGTATCCCATCCGTTTCTGTTTCCATTATATGTTATCTTACACCTACACCCCACAACCCTTTAAAAGACCTCTTAGATAGTAATGAATAATGCTTGCGCCTAGCGGTGGAGGTTTGATCCTTTACCAAGCCTATGGTAATTTATATGCTATGACAGGTAATGAGTGTTGATTTTCTGTTTCCCCATTATGTTATAATTTATTATACACCCGAGTGAAAGAGAGAATCCCAAACACTTATGTGAGGTGCTAGTATATATATATTCCGTGCTTTTAATTATGAGGTCTAGAAGATTGTGTTTTAAAATACTTTTAAAGAGTAGGTAAAAATGACCCCTCATATTGTTATTGTCTAGGTAGAAAAGCCCATTTGCTTGAGGACAAGCAAATCCCAAGTGTAGGGGTATTTGATGAGGTGTCATTTTATACACTTTTTCAGGGTCATTTAACCCCCTAAATCGTGCATTTATGCCCAAAATAGGTACTTAATCGTTCCTTTTCAGGTATTCAGCATTTGGAAGGCATTTGGAGGAAATACACGTGACTTGGGCTCATTTGGAGAAGAAACAGACAAGACTACGAACCTACACCAACATCTCTCAAGAATTTCTACTCAGAGGCTGGAGACGGCATCATAAAATACACGTGAAACCGTCAAAATTCCCACCATGACGATGTCACGACATTCAACAAGGAAGCTTTTCAAGACAATGAGTCTTGATTGTTTGAGTTTACCAGAATTCAAATTATTTTCTAATCTTGAGAATTAGTTTAAAGAAGAAGAAGAGGCATAAACAATGGGGGAACCAACTATGGAAGAATACATGACCAAGACTCGAGAAGATTATGGCCCGGGTATTGTTAGGCCTAAGATTAATAAAAGGATAGATTTGAATTGAAGGATTAGTGTCTCAAAGGACTATGTAATAATACTTTTAGTGGATTGAATGATGAAGATGCAAATGAACACATTGAAAAGGCTCTTGAGATAGTTGACTTATTCAGCATACATGAAGTGAGCTTAAAGATCAAATAATGCGTCGAGTTTTCTCTATGTCATTTACTGGAGCCGCAAGTAGATGGCTAAGAAATGAACTAGTTGGTTCAATTATTACTTGGGAAAGTCTTATGAAGAATTTTTTGAGCAAATATTGTCCACCTGCCAAAATTGCTAAAAAGATGAAGGAAATCAATAACTTTTAGCAAGAGCCTGACGAGACTCTTTACCAAGCTTGGGAGCGATTTAATGAACTATTAATGAGATGTCCTTAACATTACTTAACAGATATGCAGGAAGTGATCTTGTTTTACAAGGGCCCACTAGACAAATTCTTGATTTTAAGGGTGCCATACCATCTATGAAGGATGTTGATGCTAAGTAAGCCATCCAAGATATGGCTGATCATTCTTAAAAATGACACAATGTAACATTTACTAGGACTAGAAGTGTTGAAACTTCTAATAGATTAGCTTCCATTCAAGCTTAATTGAACAACCTTGGAAGGGAAATTAAGAAAGTGAATGAAAGATCATATGCTGCTCAAGTAGGGTGTGAATCATGCAATGGACCCCACTACACTAAGGATTGTCCACTAAAGGAAGAAGGAAAAACACTTGAAGAGGCGTATTACACTCGATTTGGAGTACCATTCCCCCAAGGAGGAAGATATAGAGCATCTACTCTAGGATTCTACCAAAGAGATAATGGAAATCCTTCGTATCAAGAGCAAAGACAAACAATGGAAGAATCATTAAGTAAAGTTATGGTTGAATCTACAAAAAGGCATAATGAAAACTCTAATTTGATTAAGGAAATTCGAGCTTCAACGAATGATGCTATGTAGAAAATTAAGAGTCTCATCAAAGTTCTGGAGATTCAAATGGCAAAATGAGTATGGCATTTTGAAGAAAGGGGATTCGAAGGTCTTCCCGGCTCAACTGAACCAAACCTGAGAGACCATGTCAAGTCGATCTCGACTATTGTTGAAGCTGACACGTCCTCGATACGCCATATCAAACCCAATCGATACGCCATATCGAGCATACAGAACATAACATAATTTTTCAAGCCAAATCAATCGGTCATCCCTTTTCCTAGCCGATTGATTGATGATAGTGATGAGGCGTCATTTTATACACTATTTTGGGGTCATTTTATACACTATTTCGGGGTCATTTAACCCCCTAAATCATGCAAATATACCCAGATTATGTGCTTAATCGTTTGTTTTCAGGTTTTAGCACTTTGATGGCATTTGGAGGAAATACACGTGACTTGGGCTCATTTGGAGAAGAAGCGGACAAGACTACGACTCTACACCAAGTATCTTAAAGAACCACGCATACAGAGCATGGAGATGATGTCGCAAGTATAAAGCGACGACGTCTGATGAGGTGTCATTTTGTACACTTTTTCAAGGAAACGGACAAGACTACGGACCTACACCAACATCTCTTAAGAATTTCTACTTAGAGGCTGGAGATGGCGTCACAAAATACACGTGACGCCGTCATAATTCTCGCAATGACGGTGTTATGTCATTCTACGACGACGTCAGCTAGCACGACCCATCCCAAGATCTAGAATATTCTACTCATGACGGCGTCATAATTAAAACGCGATGCCGTCACAACGATTTTCCTATATATATAAATATGTTTTTAGGGTTTTTAGTGTGTAACTTTAGAGTAAAAGAAAGGGACGAACCCTAGTTCGTTTAGCAGCTGTTAAGGATGATTTTAGGGCCTCAAAACCCTATTGTACTTCCTTCAATTCATGTTTTTAATAAGTTAAGGACTATCTGTAATCATTCAATATGTCTTGTTGTTTCTGTGATCTTATATGGTTCTCTGGTTATCTTTGAACATGTTTGGCTAAACCTTTATATTGTGTTTATTTATGATTGTAAGAAACTTAAATGTAGATTATTAGTGGTGCATGCTTTGGTGATGATTATGCATGTTAGGTGTTAGAAACCAGCTTTTGTCTGTATCGCTGTTGATATGTCTAGGGAAACATGATTGTGTAGAAAGGATACCATCAGGTACAATCTTCATTATCTTCCTTGCCCCTTATATGGTTTGATTCCACTCTTAATATATTTCAAATGATTTTATATACTCTTAGGGGCCTTGTATTTAGTCTTCATACTACCTTACTTGTGCGTTGCCTTAACGGAATATTAAATAGATGGCGGGTTCGTGTAATTCATTCATGACTTAGGAAATAGTTACATAGATCATCACAAGTGTGACAAAACAACAACACTAGGAGAAGCAATCTAGGGAGTAATACATGATTAAATAAACATAACCTTTTATTATATTGTTATCACTAGTAGCTTAGTTTATATTTAGTTTAATAGCCAAAACCAACCAATCTCTCAAACCATATGATTTACTGCTTTCTATAAAATATAAAAATATAAAAATAAACTTCTCTCAACCCTTAGAAATTCTGTATAGGACCCGTGATCATGCCTTCCTAAACCTATTCCCTAGAGAACTGATAACAACTCTCGAGTCTTGCCTATACTACTACTACAACGATTAGGTACACTTCCTAGGGAGTTGTAAAACTTCTTATAGAAGTCCTTTACGACAACCACAACAGCGTCATGATTTGCAAAGTGACGGCGTCGAGGATTTTGTGTTGGCAGTCCAAAACGTAGCGCCTTAAAGAGGGATCTTTGAGAATCATGACGTTGCGGATGTCGTCATGGCTTCAAATCGACGTCGTTGCGTCACTTTTCTTATAAATAAAAAACTGATTTTAGGGTTTTAAGTGTGTAACTTTGTTTAACTTTTGGGAGACGAACCCTAGTTATTCCAGCAGCTTTTAGGCCGTCTTTAGGGCCTCAAAACCCTATTTTAACTGACCTTAATCCATGTTTAAATCAAGTAAGATTGTTTATCTTTAATCATTTAATATGTCTATGTGTTGTTTAATTGATTTATGTTCTTGCTTTTCTTATAACATGCTAGATAAAACCCTCTTTGTATTTTTAATTATGATTGTATGATAATTAGATGTTAAGATCTGTTAGCCCTCAAAATATGGTGACTAATCCGGAAATGGATTACATTTATCATTTATAGTCGGGTCGGTGTTTAGTTGAGCTAGTCGATATCGGGAATATAAATATCCCTCCATACTTCCATGGAGGGTAGGATAGTTCATATTGTAAAGTGGTTGTGTGTGTGGTTCCTTTTTCATTTAAACACTCACCATACACAACACCTCCTTCTTCTTCTTTTTTTTCTATTCTTCTCTTTTTCTCTCTTTTCTCTCTAATAATATGGATACTTTTCTTTTCCATTTTACCAAGCCTCCGGATCAGTTGTTCAAAGGGTGAATCTATACTAACAATTGGCATCAGAGCTAACCAGGTGGTGTTTAGTATCATGTGTTTTGCTGTCTCGTGTTCACTGTTCAGATCAGAACTGGTCTGAGGAAAAAAGATCCAGGAAAGTGTTTTGGTTGTTGATCCATACTTCGTTGTCCACATAACTGTGTACTCTGTTTTATTTCTGTGAATTATAATGAATAATTGTAGGCTTATTTTCATGGGGCTTATTATTATAGAAAATAAAAAACCGCAAACAAAACTAGCTCGTGTTTGTTATATGTTCTGGTTTTCAATATGGTTTTATACAAATGCTGTGTCTGCTTAAAAGCACAGAAAAATAAGATTAGTTTTTTATGGGGTTATCTTCACGGCGGTTTGGACAATAAGGACAATGACTCCAGATCCGGTTTATAAAGGAAAACGTAGAAAGGGACAGTTGATGGCGTTATTGACCAAGCAACGGCGGGTTTGCCCATGGCGGGGTTGCAGGCGGGGGTGACCCACTGGTGGGTTGGTTAAGTACTTGTGTTATGAAACTATTTTTTCACTAGTCAATAGGACAAAACGCCGCTAAATTTTTAGTGCCATGGCGAGTTGGTTGCCGCAATGGCTGTTTGGTTTAGAGGGTGGCTGTTTGCTCACTCTCTGGGTTCACGGCGGTTGCCAAAAGTGACAACGGGGTTGGTCATAGGTGTCGGGTGGCGGGTTGGATATGCACCATGGCGGGTTGGTCAAGGTTGCTTGGTGAAGGGTTACTTGTTGAAGAACAGATACACAAACCGGTCACATACGGTTAATTACCGAGTTGACCCGGACAACTCAGATGAGTCACGAAACCATGAACTAAAATAAAAAAAAGAGACTCAAAACCATTTAACCATAACAAATTACAACAACATCGAACCACTTCATTCAAACAACATCATCATCAACATCATCGACAACATCAACGACACTACAGCCTCAATCAAATCATCAAAATCCTAACATAGTCCTAAACCTCGTCATATAAAAAAATCTAACATACAAATCCTATCCTCTTCGTCATAATGAAACCATCTTTATCTCCTTTAAAACTGACTCGAAACAAAACGAAATATAAGATCTCAGTTTCAATTTTTTTCGTGTGTTACAATTTATGGGTCAAGGGACCCTAATTTATGTCCATCACACGAAAAATGGAAAGCTCATGCATTGATCTTTTTCGGAGCCACAGCTCTATTCAAATCCGACATGTAAGAAGTATGTTAACAAACTATGTGCTATTTTTCCTTGTTTCGTTGGAAATCTCAAAAGAACAAAGCAACAGAAACCTTCCTTAGACCTTTGAATGTCTACTACGGCCGTGGTAGTACGACTATCATTATGATTCTTCTTTTCATGTGGGATAGTGATCACTATGAGAGAGGATGAATGATTTGGTGTAATGATTCAGCAAACGGTTGCTTCTGAGAGTTGGAATTGTAAAGTGGTGAAGATAGTTGTTATGGCATGTTTTATTGAAAAAAAGGGGCATGGGATTTGGAGGAGAGGGTTTAGGGTTATTTGTGTTTTCATAAACAAAAAATGGGGGGCGGTTGAAATATGTGATTAGGGTTAGTGATATGTGTGCTACATATTTAGGGATTATGCTATCTTTTTCATCACAAACTGGAATGGGCCGGATATATAAAAAAAAAATGGGCCTCTCTAGTTTGGTTTTAGGGCGCCGAATTTTAAATTGTGGACTTGGGCGGAGCTGATTTGTCATCCAAAAATATGTATTTGTTATTGCTCTAAGATTTTTTTGGATTAAGCCGAGTCACTGAGATTATGCTTTGCACGACTTGTTGGTTGTAGAGACAATGTAGGTTCTTGCTCGACTTGCTTTATTTCAAACTTTTGGTCTTGTTTTATACGTTTGTTAATAATCTACTTTGTCATGAGACATTATACGCTGTGTTTTTGTTTCCGGGTTATAGTTGCTTGATTGTCTTTGGCGAGTGAGTAGGTCGGTCAGTGTATTAGGGAGACTAAGGAGTGAGTGGGTTGACCGTAGGGGAGTAGGGTTTGCGGGGTGGGGAAGTTGGAGGGACATGTGGAAGCTTAGTGCGTGGACGTGTTGGGGACTTTGCGTGGGTGGTTCAGGGACTGGGGGGTTTTGGTGTATTATGTGGTGTGTTGTAGGGGGTGGTGAGTGGGGGGCGCAGGATGAAAGGAGGGTGGGAGGGGAGAATAATGGGGAGGGAGGTTAAGTGTTAGGTATGTCGGAGTGAGGTTCAGGCTTGGGGAGAGAAGGAGAAGGAAAACTGGGGAGAAATGAAGAAGGAAAAGGAGGGGGAAGGGAAGGAGATGTGATGGTGGTGAAGTCATAGAGGGAGGAGGGAAAGAAAAGAGGAGGTGATGGGAAAAGGAGAACACAGAGACAGAAAGAAGAGGCGGAGGGAGGCGAGGGAGTGGAAAGTGGGGACGGAGGAGACGACGGAGTGAGAGTACAAAGCGGAAGAAGTGTGAAGACGAGAAAGATTACAGGGGGGGGAAGAGGAGGGAGAAAGGGGCAGGGAGAGGGAGGGAGTTAAAGAAAGGGGGAAAGAGTAAAGGGAAAGAAGAATGGGAGGGCTAAGAACTAAACAGGGAAAAGAAAGAGTGGAGGGAACAGTAAGAAAAAAAAGGAGAGGATGAAGAGTAGGGCATAAAAAGTAGAAGAATGAAGGGAGAGAAAAGCAGGGAGAAGGTGTAATGGGTAGGAAAAGGAAGTTAAACGGACCAGCGCGAGGGGAGCGAAGAGAGAAGCGTTGAAACGTAGGGAAGAAAAAAAAACAAGAAAGCGAGAAAGAAAAAAAAGAAGGCGGTTGGGCGGCAGGAGGATAGAAGTGAAAACGGGAAAGGGGAAAAGAGTAGGAAGTGTCACGGAAAAAGTAAGGAGAGTAAGGAGCGGGGAAGAGGGTCTGGTAAGAGGAGGAGGTAGGAGCGAAGCGAGGAGAGGCCTGCAGGCGTGGTGGGGAGGAGAAAGGTAGAAGGAACGAAGGGGAGGTAGGAGAAAGACGGAAGGAAAAGGTTCAAGGAGGGAGGAATGGGAAACGGCGGGAAGATAGGAGGGTAGAGGGTTAGGGAAGTGAAGAGAAGCAGGCAAAGAGAAGCGGAAAAAGAAAAAACGGAGGAAGGCAGTGAAGAAGGGAGGGGGGCAGGTAAAGTTGCACAGAGAGAGAGGAGTGGCAAAGAAAGGGAGGAAGGAGCTACTAGGAGGACGGAAAGTAGAGAAGTGGGCAAAGGAAGAAAGTGAGAAGGTTGTAGTCAGAGGATGAGACGAGAGGAACACGAGTAGCCGTACGAGAGGAAGGAGAGTTGACAGGGGGAGTACGAGAGAGGTTAAAAGGGGAAAAGAGGGAGGAGAAGGAGTGACGGAAGTGACGGAGGAGAGGATGGAGGGAGAGAATAGATGACGGGAGGCGGAAAGGAGCGGAATAGATAGACAGTGTAGGAGTCGACGGGGGGAGGGTGTGGGGGGGGGGGGGGTGGGGGGGGGGGGGGGAAGTGTGGACTCAGCAAGAGAGGGGGGAGGAGGGGGGGGGAAGTCAAAAGAGTGGTAAAAAGAGGGGGGAGCGAGGACGGAGGGAAGGTAGGAAGCAAGTCGCAGGAAGGAGAAGACGAGGTGTGGAGAGAAGGGCGAAAAAAGAAGGGGAGGAGGTGAAGGGAAGGGAGGGGAAGTGAGGGAGAGGAGTGAGGAAGGGAGGTAGAAGGAGCAAGGAGTGAGGAAAGTCAGGGCGGGAAAGTACTGGGGGAGGCGAAGAAAAAGAGTAAGAGAGGAAGTAGAGAGGAAGGAAAGGTGAAGAAAAGGAAAGGAGACGGTGGAGAGAGGGGGGGAAGAGAGCGGAAACGGAGAGGGTAGGGAGAGCAAGAGCGACGAGGCGAGAGGGGGGGAAGCATGGAAAAGAGGGAGGAAGAGAGGAGGTAACAGAGGAGTGAAGTGGTGACGGAAGGTCCAGAATTGAAAAAGGAAAGGTTTTATGGAAGAGAGGGGTGGGGGGAGCAAGTAAGAGGGAAAATGGAAAAGGGAAAAGGAAGCGAGGGTGGGGCGCAGAAAGGAAAGAAGGGAGGCAGGCATAGTGTCAAGGAGGGGGGAGGAGTAAAGTGGAGTAGGAAGAGAAGGGGATGAAGTTTCGAAGGAAGGAAAGAAGAAGGAAGTTTGAGAGCGCGACGAGGCGAAAAAAGAGAAGGGAGTAGGAGAGCAAGAAACGAAAGATGGTGGAGAAGCCAATAGGAGCCTATGAGGAAACAAGAGCGACAAGAATGGAAGTGGAGAAAGGAAAGGAAAGACGTAAGAAAGAGGAGAGGGGAAGGGCAGTAAGTAGTCAAGTGAAAAGAGAGCGAAGAAGGGACAGGAAGCGAGGTGAGAAGGGAGTTGGAAGGGGAGAAAGAAAAGGGAAATGAGTTGGCGCGGGGAATGAAAGGGAGAGGGAAGGAGGGGGAAGTTGCAGAGGAGTGAGGTAGACGCGGAGGAAAAGACCAGAGAGGGGACGAGAGCGAAAAGGAGAGGTATGAGGCAGAGGGAAGGGGAAGGCGCACGGGAGTCAGAGAGGCAGAGACAGGAAAAGAAGTAGAAGGGGGAGAGGAAGGAGGTGAGGGGAGAACGGAAAGTAGAGGAAAGACATAGTGGGAGGAGGAAGGTGTGGGAGACGAAAAGTAGTGAAAGGTAGCGGAGCGGGAGGGGAGGCGGGGGGAGCAGTAGGGGAAGAGGGAGGATGAGACGAGAGAAGGAAAGGCGGCAAGGGTGAAGAGGAGGAGAAAGAAGAAGGGGAGATGATAGGAGAAGTGAGAGTGGGGCAGTAGAAAGGGGGAAGAAGACGAAAAGTAAAGCGGAAAGGAAAGAAACGGAGCGGAAAGAACGAGGCGAAAAACGAGAGAGACAGAGAACAGAAAAGAAAGGGGGGCGAGAGCGGAATAGGAGGAAGAAGGAGAAATTACGCGCGGGGGGGGGGAGTTAGGAGGAGTGGCAGAAAGAGTTTAAAGAGTATGAAAAGGAAAGGGAACTAGTTGGAAGAAGATAGAAGTGAAAAGGAAAGGGGGGACGAAGTAGAGTAAAAGGGAGTGCGAGAGGGGAAAGAAGTGGAGTGAGAGGAATGGGGAGGACGGGGAGTGGGAGAAGTGGAGATCGCCGGGGGGGCGCGGAGAGAGGAGGGTGGGGGAGTGAGTTGGGTAAGGGGTCGTAGAGGGGAAGGAAGGAGAGAAAGAAGAGGAAGAGGTAAGAAGGAGTGGAGGAGAAAGAACTGTTGAAAGAAGGCTAAGCGAAAGACGGGAGTAGACGAAAGGAACGTGGAGGGCAAGAAAGAAAAGAAGTTTGGAGGAGGGTCAAAAGGTCGGGAGGAAGTCAGAGAGTCAAGGGCAGGGAGGAAAAGAGACAGAGGAGAAGAGGAAGTGAGGGACAGAGCGGGGAAGAACGAGGGGAGAAAGGGCGGAAGGAGAAGAGAGTGGTAGCGGTGGAGTGGGAAAGAGAGAAGAAAACAGATAAGGAGAGTGGGGAAGCAGGAAGAGAGGCCGTGGCGATAAGAGAAGGAAGAGAAGAGTATTGGGGGGAGAGCACGAAAGAGGGGAAAAGGAGGTGGGGAAGCAAAGGAAAGGTGGAGGGGGAGGTTTAAGGGGAAAGAGGGAGGGAAGAGAGAGGAGATGAGTAAAAAAGCAGGCAGAGGAGGGAGGGGGGGCACAGGTTGGGAGGGGAGGAGAGAAGGGGACAGAAAGAGGAAAAGAAGTTGCAGGAAGGAAGGTTGGAGAGACTAGGGGATAGAGAAAGGCAGGAGTGGAGAGGGAAAAAGGAGAGGGTGAAGAGTTTGACAGGACGAAGGGGAAAAAGTAGAAAGAGAAAAAGGAGAGTCCGTGGTACAGGAGGGGAGGGAGCGGGGGCGGAACGGAGTAGCAGAAAAGGGAGGAGGGGGGCTGGGGAGAGGGCAGAAGACGTCTGCAGAAACCAAGGCAAGAAGTTGAGAGAAAAAAGAGATAGTGGAGGGAGAGCGCGACGAGTGTAGTGAGAAGAGAGGGAGGAGTAGTAGAAGAGAAAAGTGGAGAGAAAGGGGCTAAATATACGAGGTGAAGGAGCGTAGGAGTAAAAACGGAGTAGAGAGGAGGGAGAGAGAGGGCCGCGTGGGACAGAGAAAAAGTTGAAAGGTCGAAGCGAGGAGGGACGGAGGGTGGAGTGAAAAAGAAGGGAGAAAGGAGGAGAGGAGTTGAAAGAGGAAGGGGGAAGACGAGAAGAACAAGAGGAAGTGAAAAGGAAAGGTTGGAGGAAGAGAGGAAGGAAGAGGAGTTAGAGAAGGAGGAGAAGGTGAGACGAGGAGAGGAAGAAGGGGGAAGGAGAAGTAGGTCACAGGGCGGGGACGGAGAGAGGATAGGGCGAAAGAAAAGGAGGGAGAGAAGGGACGGAGAGGGGTTGAGAGAACAGTGAGGGACGGAGTATAAGTAGCAAGCGAGGGAGGGAGGTGTGAGGAAAGCAAGAGAAAAACGAGGACAGTGGAAGAGGAAGAAGGAGTGATACGAAGGGTGGGAGGAAGAGTGAGTTGAGAGGAGATACAGTACCAGGAGAAAAGGAGAGAGGGGGAGAAGAGTTGGAGGAGGAGAGTAGGAGGTAACCGTACGGAAAAGGAGTAAGAGGGAAGGGAGGAGGAGAGAAGAAGAGGCCACGAGGGTGAGGCGGGAGAAGGAGGAGAAAAGCAGAGGGAACAGAGGGCGGGAAGGCAATGAGCGGAGGAAGAGAGGGCGAGCGGATGAAAGAAGGAGGAGAGTAGGGAGTATGGGAGGAAAAGTCAAAGTAGTGAAGAGGAGGAGGGGGAAGAGTCAAGAGGACAAAAAAGAAGAGGGAGGAAACCGTGTGGGCGCGGCGGAGAACGAAAGGGGAAAGTAGAGGAGAGTGTAGGACTTGAGTGTAGTGAAAGATGAAGAAAAGTCGAGTGAGAGAAAAAAGGGGGGAAGGAGGGGGAGGGGCGAGTGAAGAGGAGTAAAGGACGAGGTGGTAAGGGGGCAGGAGTCCGAGGGAAGGAAGGTCAAGGGAAGGGGGGCCGGATGATCGAAGAGTGGAAGAGGGGGAGGAGGAGAGAAGGCCGGGGGAAAGAGAGAGTGGGGCTGTAGGGAAGAGGAAAACGAAGGTTGTTAACCAGTTGACGAAGAGGGGGGGGTTGGTTGGAAGAGTTTAGGGAGTACGGCTCTAGAGGCGAGGGGAACAGCAGAAAGTTGAATGAAGGGCAGGGAGTGAGAGAGGGAGAAGGCCTGAAGTGAGGCGGCTTTAGGATGAAAAGACAGGTAAGTAGGGACGAAACGGAAGGGAAGAGTTGCACAGAGAGGTAGAAGGGCAAAGGGAGCGGGGAACTGAGAGGGTGGGAGGGGGAGAGTGAGCGGGTCGGGGAAGATAAGGGTAGGGAAAGCGACAAGACGAGAGGAGAGGGGGAGAGAGCAGAAGGGGGGAGATCAGGGCAAGGAAAAGAAGAGGAGGAGAGTGGAGGGGAAACGAGAACGGAAGGAGGAACCAGGGGAAACGGTGGAGCGTAGTAAGTTAGCGCGGGTGAGCAGAACAAAGGAGGGTGTAGTATTAAGGAGGACAAGAAAGGAAGAAAAGAGGCAAACGGGGGGAAGAGAGACAAGCGTAGAAAAGAACGAAGAGACGAGCCGAAAGGCGGAAGGAAGACGTGAAGGGGAAAGTAGAGGAGTGTAGGAAGCAGAGGTAGGAGAAAAAAGTATGGTTTTGAGGAGCAGTGGAGGTGAGAGGGGGAGAGCGAAGGACTAGGGAAGGCGAAAGGGAGTGGGGCAGGACGGGAGGGGTAGGAGAAGAGGGGGAAAAAGCTGGAGAGAGAAGGCAGAAGGGAATCGGGAGAAGGGAGGAAGTAGGAAAGAGGTGAGAAGAACAGTAGAAAGAAGGGAGAGGAGTTGTGGAGGGGAAAAGAGGAAGGGAAGGGGCAAAGTAGGGACGGTGCGGACGAGGGAGAGGAGGGTTACAGGAAGGGGAGAGGGTGAAAAGAGGACGGCTAGAGAGCTGAGTGATTTAAAGAGAGAGAAAGAAGAGAGGACAAGAAGAGGACACGTGGGCGGGAGAGAGGGCAGGGGCCAAAGAGCGTGAGGAGAGTGAAGGATGGAAATCGAAAAGAAAGAGGGAGAAAGTGGTGAGATAGCGAGGACGAGGGCGCAGGGAGGAAAAGGCGGAGAGAGGGGGAGGTGGGAATGGGACAAGAAGAGTGTGGAGATGTAAGATTATACAACTGACCCGATGGGAAAAGAGCGGAGGGAAGGTGAAGGTGAGGAAAGGGCAAGGAGAGCGAAGGGAGAAATTAGGAGGAGAGCGAGGGAAAGAAGAGAGGCGAAGGGCGAACAGGAGGCGAGGAGGGTCGAGAGTGGAGACAGGGAAGAGAGGACACACACACGCACGGCCACACGAGACGGTAAGAGTCGAAGGGATTGTAGAACAAGGTAGAGCTCGCAGAGATACGAGGGGGGAAGGAAAGAACGTAGGCAGTTTTATGTGGGAAGGACGACGTTGCGAAAAAAGACCGGGAAGGCACGGGGCGTGGGAGGAGAAAAGGAGAGTGGAAAGGGAGAGGGAAGACGAACGCGGAGAGAACGGTGGAGCTGTAGATCCGTAGAGAAGAGGAGGAGAGTGAAAAGGAGACTGAGTGTAGGAGAAATGGTGGGGAGGCAGAAGGGGTAGGATGAGCAAGAGGGCAGTTGAGAGCTTAAAGGAGGGGGGGAGTACAAGGGAGAGTGGGGCAGAAACGGAGGAGGTAGCGGGAGGGGGAGATCGCGGGAAAGAGGGAAGAGAGAAGACAGCGAGAGGCGTGTAGAAGCAGCCGGCGGAACGGATGAACACCGAGCTGGGTTGAAAAGGTTGGAACGTGAAAGAAGGCATAAAGGAAGCCCGTAGAGAAGAGGAAGAGGAGAAGTGGGGGGGAACGACGAGGTGTAAGTAGCTGGGGAAAAAGGGTGCAGAGAAAGGAAGGAGGAAAGATAAAGGAAAAGAGGAAGAGGGAACGGAGAGAGTCAGGAGGGCCTGGAAACGCGGGGAGTGGGATCGAGAGGAAGAGAAAGAACAGGGGGGGGGAAGAGCAAGTGGGAACGGGAGAATGAGGGGAGAGGAGAGAGAAGAGCGAGGGAGAGCGGTGGGACGTGAGGCAAGGGATAGAGTGGATAAGAGAAGTGGGCGTTAAGGAAAGGTGAGAGGCTGTTGGTAAGGCGGCGAAGAGAGGTAATGATGATTGTCAGGCTGGAGGGGGGGAAAATAAGTGAAGTATAGGGAGGTCGGGTGGAATACGGAGAGGAGGTGGGGGCCGAGAAAGAGAGAACGGAAGTGAGTGAAGGAAAGAGTATAGTAGAGAGAGAAAGGTAGAGAGGAGGTCGGCTGAGGTGACAGGGACGAGAAGGGAGGAGAGAGACAGCGAGGAGGAGACGCTATAAACCGAGGTGAGAGAAGGGAAGAAGGGAGGAGAGAAAAGCGGAATGAAGGTACGAGAAGAGTTTAAGACTGAAGAAAAGGATGAGGGGGTTAAGAGCCGTTTTGAGTTAGAAAGGTAAAGAGCGTGACGGACAGTAAAAGGGGAGGAGGAGAAGGAAGGAGGAAAGAATAGGGGAGGAGGAGAGACGGGGGGGACGGGAGGGGTCTGGTAGGAGAGAGACGAAGGGGAGAGTCAAGAAGGGGAGGAGGAGGAGAGAACACAAGAGTAGTGTTAAGGGAGAAGGGGAAGTTAAGCGCAAACAAAAAATGCGGACACGAGGAACGCAGGACAAAGCGAAAGCGAACGGGGGAAGGGGGCGAAAACTCAGGCGGAGGGAAGGTAGAGGAGGGAAAGTAGGGGACAAAAAGTAGGTGGGGCGAGGGCAGAGGAGGAAGAGAGGAGGGCAGTATAAAGAAGGGAAGAGGAAGAGAGGAGGTTTGGGGGAAGAACGGGAGTGGGAAAGGAAGAGAGGGAAAGGGAGGTTGTGCAGCGAAAGAGGGCAGAGAAGAAAGGAAAGAGAGAAGACGAGCAAGGGGGTGGAGAGGGGAAAGAGATGAGAAGGAACAAGAGACGACGGAAAGGGGAGGGGAGTCCGAGACGAGAAGAAGGCGTAGCTAGGAAGATCGAACTAAGCCGAAGAGAGGAGGGGTAAGAGGAGCAAAAAGTAAAGGGGGCGCAAGAAGGGTAATAGAAGTGGAGGCCGAGAGGCTGTAAGAAGGAAAAGAGCAAGGAAGTAAAGGAGGCGTGAAGAGAGAACGGGAAAGGAGCAACGGGGGAAGGAATGAAGACGTAGTAAGGGGAGACGTGAGGAGGGAGTACGAGGAGAAGAGTTGGGGAGACAATGCGGCAAAGTTGGGAGTAGTTGGAGCTGAGAGGTAGCGGAGAACGGGGGAGGGCAAGAAGTTGGGAAGAAAGGAGAGTAGGGTAGAAGGAGTCGGGCAGTGGGAAGAGAAGGAGAGGAGAGGAAAGGGAGAGACAAGGGTAGAGGAAAGGAGAGAGGAGACAGAGTGGTGGAAGGGAGAACGGGAGGCGGAGACAGGTCAGAGGAGCAGGGCGAGGGCGGGAGAGACAGGAGAAGGAAACAGGGAAAGGTGGGGAGTAAAGGGATTAGAAAGAGACAGGGGATGAAATCCGGGACAAGAAAGGGAGAAAGGGAAAGGAGGGAGAGGGCGTGAAAGGACAGGGTGGGGGAGCCGGGAGAATGGGGAAAAGGAGAAGGAAAAGGGACGAGGAGAGGAGGAAGAGGGGGGGTCGGGAATTGTGGGAAGGTGAAAAGGGGGGAGGAGAAAAGAAGAGGAAAAAACGGGAGGAGTGAGGCGAAAAGGGAAGGAGAGGGAGGCGCGTGTAAGAGTAAACGGGCGAGAAGTTAAGTAGGAGGGAGAGCAGGGAGTGAGAGAGAGGAGAAAGCAAAGCGAGGAGTTGGGAGAGTAAGAGGAAAAAACGAGGATGAGGGCAGGTAAGAGAGAGAGAGAGGGTTGAGCGGGAAGTGAAGAAAAGAGAAGGGGAGAGGAGAAATGAAAAGGAGTAAAGAGGAGCGGACCAGGTTGAGAGGGGAAGCAGGAAAAGAAAGGAGAGGGGAGACGTGCGTAGAAGAAGAGGAAGAGTAGAGGAAGGGAGGACGTAAAGAGGAGAAACAGGAGCGGAGGATGGGAAGGGAAGAAAGGCAGGGGAACCAACAGGTCAAAGGAGACGGAGCGGACGTGAGGGAGGTAGTGGGAGGGGGAGGTAAGGGAACGGAGAGTAAAGAAGAAGGGGAGAAGCAGAGGGAAGACGTTGGGAGGGAAGGTGTGAGGAGGGAGGCGAGGAAGACGGGACGGTGGTAAGCGAGGTCCAAACGGAGGGCAAGAAGGGGAGGAACAAGGAGGAAAAAGTAGAGGAGAAGTGGGAGGGAAGTGAGAAGCGAAAAAGGATAGCGACGGCGAGTGAAGGGGATGAGAAGACGGAAAGGTGAAGGACGGAGATAAAAAGGAGGCGAGGGAGGAAGGGAGGATGCCGAAGAAGAGTGTAAGGAGGAGAACAGGAAGAGAACGAAGGAAGAAAGTAGAGGAGGAAGAGGCTAGAGTGTTGAAGGAGTCCGAGGGACGAAGGTGAGAGGGAAAAGGAGTTGGACAGGAAAGGCAGGTGTGCAGATTACAGAAAAGGCGAGGAAGGGGAAGACCGAGGGGAAGGTAAGAGGAGGAAAGGGGAAGGAGTAGGGG
Source organism: Tanacetum coccineum (assembly GCA_026074375.1). NCBI lineage: Eukaryota > Viridiplantae > Streptophyta > Magnoliopsida > Asterales > Asteraceae > Tanacetum > Tanacetum coccineum. The sequence continues at coordinate 16,659 of BQNB010018314.1, forward strand.
GCGAAGAGGAAAAGGGTTCTAGAGACGGGGAATGGAGGAGAGAGTGAGGGACGGAGTCGAAGGTCGTAAGGGAAAGTGCAGCGTAGAGAGAGTGCTAGGGAGTGAGAGGGCGGAACGACGGGCGGCTGAAAAAAGAAAAGAGAGGGAATAGTGCGAGCAAGCTAAGATACGCGAACGAGGGAAGGGGAGGGAGAGAGAGGAGAAGGGAGAGAGAAGGAGGAATAGGAGTTGAGGGAGAGGGGTGGACGGGGAGGGACGAAAAAGGAAAGAAGATTGTAAGGGAGGAGGCGCGAGAAGGCAAACAAAGGTGTGAAAGCGAAAGGAAACAGGAGTTGGGGGAAAGAAGGAAGGAACCAAGGGGAAAGAGGGAGAAAAGAGAGGGACCCAACAGGGAGAGGCGGTGTGAGGAACGGAAAGGAAGAGGAGGGGAGAAGGGAGCGAGAGGAGGCGGAGAAAGGCAGAGGGCGAGACGGGACGTGAACGAGTAGAAGAGAGAAGGACGTAGGAGAAGGAGAAATCGAGGAAGGGGGAAACGGGAAAAGACAGGAAAGACAGAAGGAGAAAAGGTAGAGAGAGTTACGGTGTGTGGGGTAGTGAAGGGGCGAGGTGAAGAAGATGAGAGAAGCTTAAGAAGAAGGACGGAAGACCAGGGGGGGACGGGAATGCGAAAGAGAAAGAGGTTACGGGAGAGTGGCGCCCGCGTGAAGGCCATAAATAGGGGAGGGCCAAGAGAAACAGTAGGGGAGTGGGGGTAAGAGCGGAAGGTGGTAGGAGTGTACGCGAGGAGAAGGGAAAGGAAAGGAGGACAAGAGGAAAGGATTGGAGAGTAAGAGGAAGGAATGGAAGTCGACGGGAAGAGACCGAGGAGAGGAGAGGAAAGGAGGGAGAGAAGGTTAGGTAGGGGAGAAAAGGAGCAGGGAGTAGCAGAAAAAACGCGGTGGCAAAGAGGAGAGAAGCGATGGGACGGGGGGTAAGAGTGAGTCATCGGGACGGAAAGAGTGGGAGACAGGAAGGAGGAAGAAGAGGGCAGAAACGTAGAGAGAAAGGCGAGAGAGAGAGGGGTGAGAAAGAAGGAAACGACGAGAGATGAGAGGGAGTGGAGGGGGAAGAAGGAGGGAGAGGAAGAGAAGAGAGTTGAGATGTGGACGCGGGAATAGAAGGGGAGAAAGAGCGGAGACGTGAAGTTAGAGACAGAAAAACAGCAGAGCAAGGAGGAGGAAGGAAGGTGGGAGAAGGGGAGAGGAGGGGGACGTAGAGGAGAAGGGAAAGGGGCACGAGGAAAGAAGGGGGGATGAAAACGGAGAAGGGAAAACGAAGCAGGCGAAGACGCTAGGGAGAAAAAGGAGTGTAAAAACAGCAAGAGGAGGGAGAGCGAGGGGGAGATAAAGGAAGGGGGGAGAGAGGAGAAAGAGAAGAGAGTGGTGGACGGTGGGAAAAAAGGTAAGGAGAGCGAGAGACAGCGAAAGGAAAACGGGGAAGACGTTGAAACAGGGCCGGGGGAGTGGAAAAGAGTGAGGAGGAGAGGGGGAATGAGCGAAAGTTAAGAGAAGAAGATGGAAGTAGGAATGAAGGGAGGAAGGGATAGTTAGCGAGAAGCTGAGGGGGGAAGGAAGAAGACAAGAGTGAGAGAAGTAGAAGAGAGGGCGCAAGAGGGAGGCATGGGGAAGAACGGGGAACAAAAGAGGGGGGGTGAGGTCATCAGGGTAGAGGAGAGAAAGAAAAAAGTGAGTGAAGGGAAGAAGTAGGAAAGTGGAAGAAGGAGGAGAGCGAGGGTAGACAGGAGGAAAAGGAAAGGACAAGATAGTTGGTGGGATGGAGGTGCAAGGCGGGAGAGTTAGAGAGGGAAGGGAGGTGGGTGTGGGAGGGCAAGGAGAAGGGAAAAAGAAGAAGGAGACGGAGGAGGGAGGGAAGGAGTTAGTGAGCCGAAGGAAAGGAGTGACAGGGGATCCGAAGACAGGGGAAGAGAAGAGAAAGGTTGAAGGGGGGGGGGCAAGAGGGAGAAAGAAGAAGTGGGAGGAGGTGGGAGAGGGTGTGGGGGACCTAAAGAGTGGAGGGGTGAAGGAGGGAGAGAAGGGAGGAGGAGAGTAAACGTGAGAGAACAGTGGCGAAAGGGTGGGAGCAGTAGGGAGGGGGAAGACGAGGGAGAAGAGGAAAGTAGGCGAAGAGAAGGGGACCAAGGAAGTCAAAGTAAAAGGCGGGGGAGCGGGAGGGGGGTGGGGGGAAGGACGTGGGAGAAGAGAGAGAAGGAAGGTTAGGGCGAGAGGATGAGGAAAAAGAGAGAGGGCGGGAGGGCAGAACTGGAGAAGGTGTAAGGCAAGGCGCGACAGTAGGGAGGGTTAGTAGAGAGAAGGAGGTGAGAAGAATCGGATGGCGACGGTAGGGCGAACGGGGAGAGTGCGGAGGGTGTGAGGGTGGAGGCAGGAGGAGGAGGCGAAGGGAAGGGCAAAGGGGAAGAACGACGGACGGTGGGAAGGGGGAGACAGGCAGGGGGAGAGTGGGTTGAGGGGGGGGGAGGGGGAAGGCAAGAGGAAGAAAGAACGAAAACAGAGGAGGGAAAGAAAACAGAGAAGAGAAGACAGAGGGAGCGGAAGAGAAGGAAGGGAAGGGGAGGAAGAAGAAAGGGGCGGGAGAGGAAGTGAGCGGAGAAAGAGGAGAGTAAGAGGCGGGGTAAGATGGCGGAAAGTGAGAAAAGGGGGGAAAAGGACGCAACAAGAGATCGAAAAGGCGGGGAGGGGGCAAAGCAGGAGAGGGGGAAAAGCGTCGCAAAAAGGGAGTTAAGCTGGTGGGAGGTAAAGCGTGGTGAGAAGAGTTAAAGTGACAAGGGGAAAGTAGGGAGCGTAGAGGAGAGTGGAAGGCGCAAAGGGAAGCAGAAGGGGGCAGAGGAAGAACAGGGAGGGGGAGGCGGGGGGTGGGGGAGGAGGTGTTAGAGAAAGCCAGGAGCGACCAGTGAAGGGGGAGCAGGAGGGGGGGGAGGAAGGTTAGGGGCGGGGAGTAGAGAGGGAGGAGGAGACAGTGCGGAGAAGGAGAGGAAGGAGGAAGGAGGGGACAAAAGCGAAGAAAGGGAGTAGACCGGGGGGAACGCACAAGAAGAGAGAGGAGCGTAAGTGAGGGGAACGGGGAGAGGAAGTGGAGAGTCGGGGGGAGACAGAGGGGCGCGAGGAAGTTAGAGACGAGGAGCAAAGAAAGGAAGGAGGCAGTGGAAAAAAGGAAACAGAACGGGGAAGTAAGCGGGTGGGGGGGAGTGGTAAGATAGCAAGGAAGGTGGGAGACGGACTGCAAGTAGAAGAGCAACGTAAGGAGGAGGAGAGGTGGGGGGAAGGAGAGGAGAAAGAGACGAGGTGACTGAGGGGGGGGGGGGAGCGTAGAAGGCAGGAGAGCAAGGAGAAGAGTGACAGAGAAGGTGGACCCGAAGCGGGTGGGGGACGTAGCAGAGCAAAAAGAAAGTTGGTTGTGGAGGAAAGTGGCAGGAGGAGGGGGGTCGCAAGACGTGTACGTGGGGGAGAAAACGTCAACGAGACAGGACGGGAGCAAATCCGAGAGCGTAGAGTGAGGCAGAAGGGCACAGTACGGAGCGAACGGGGGTGCGGGGGGGGGGCGACGGACGAGCGACAGAGTGATCAGGCAAAGAAGCGAGCGAGGAGAAGTAGAGGAGACAAGCCAGGGGCCTGGAGAGAACAGCCACGCTGCGGCGACCGTCGGATGAGGGAAGCGTCACGTACGCTCAGTTTTGCAGACGAGGCGAAGGCCGCAGCCGCCCTCCCTTTTTTCTTGTTTTTTTTTTTGTTTTTTTTTTTTTTTTTTTGTCTCTATTCTTATTCCTTCTCTTTATTTTCTTACCCTTCCCCATTCCCTGTCTCTCCCTCTATCCACTTCTATCTTCATCTCCCTTGCCCTTCTCCTAAAACTTCTTTCCTTCCCCCCTTTTTCTGACTACCTCCTTCGTCCTTCTTTTTTCTTCTTTCTATCTTTTTCTTATTCTTCTCCCTCCCTTCCTTATTTCTCTTTTCCTCCTCCTACTCTTATTTTTTCCTTACTCTTACTCATTACTCCCCTTCCCTCTTCTCTAATGCTTCTTCTTTCTCTTTTTCTTCCCCTTATGCCCCTCTTCCTCCTCCTTATCTCCTCCCTGTCTTCTCTCTTCTTTCCTCCCCTGTTTTTTCCTTCTTCTTCCCTTCCTAGCTATCTTCCCCACCTTTCATTCCCCTCCTTTTCTCCCTCTTCCTTTTTTCCCCTTTCTCCTTCTTCTTTTTTCTCTTCCCTCTCTTTTCTCTATTCTCCCCCCCCCTTATTTCTTTCTTCTTTCTTACACCTCTGTCTTTTTCCTCCCTCCCCTCCTCCTCTCTACCTTTCTCCTTTCTCCCTTTTCTTCCCTTTTCTCTCCTCTCTATTCTTCTCTCTTCTTCTACATCTTCTTCTTACTTTTCTTTCTCTCTCTCCCTCTTCCTAGCGGTCAAGGGGTGGTTGGATGAAGACCTGGACAACTATCACTTAAAGGAGTTACGTTGTAGTACTCAGTGTCACACGCAGATGTCGATGTGGATAATTTTAAGAGGTGTTGTACTTCTTATACTTTTGATGGAGTATAAGGTACTTAGAGATTTTCTTCTGCATCGTTCTTCAATCAACAATAGTGCAAGATTAAGTAACAAATTTGGGGGATTTTACTTTAGTTTCAAGTTGGGTATAACGGGTTTACTTCACATGTGATCACAACAATAGCCTACAGAATACGAGGTTGGTAAGTTAGCCAGAGAGTTTAAAGGTTGAGATGTAATCAGCACTTCTCACGGGTATTTTTGTGCTATTCCAAGAAAAAGATACTTCACAGTCTAAGCAAAATCTTCAAAGTTCTTCGATGACATTCATTCACAAGACCTTGATTATACCAAGTGTTCTTGATTCTTGCTTCATCTCCTCTCGGTTTCTGAAGTCATAGAGGGTAATGATTCTTTTGTATATCAAGATATGTGTTTGACAAGAACTTACTCGAGTATAATGAACGTACACGAAATGAATGCTTCGAGAGTTCACAACATCAGGGGGAAATGATGTACATCCAGGGGGGGGGGGACTTAATTAACTTTGATGTTACCGTGTCAACTTCCAGGGGGAAGTAGGTGTAGGGACTACTTTACTTAGTATGGTTTATGAAGTATTCTGCATACGTGAGAAGAACTGTTGCTGATTTCTGCATTGCCACCCTCGGAACGAATATTTCACCAAGCCTGATGACAGATAGCAGTGGTCGTTGGTGTGGTTTGACTTCTACAAAATTCGCTGTGCATTTGATGATAGAGAAGATTGTTCAAGCTACATCAATGTTTCAGAATCTGCTAAGATAGGGATGTTGGTTTGGGGGGAAGCTGATTTAGAAACTTTACCAAAAAGGAGTCTATGAAGAAAGCTTTTTAAGACATGCTGCATGGATTGGGGGGAAGTTAATCCAGTTCATGCATACTACAATGGTTCCTGTATTTGCCACGGGTTCTTCTTGAGTGGTTATCTCCAGATTAATCTCTATATCATCCCATGTGATCAAGCTTGACTCGACTGCTAAGCACTTCGTTAAACAGGATACATGAAAAGTATTGTGAATACTGATGAGGTGTCATTTTATACACTTTTTCAGGGTTGTTTAACCCCTTAAATCGTGCATTTATGCCCAAAATAGGTACTTAATCATTCCTTTTCAGGTATTTTGCATTTGGAAGGCATTTGGAAGAAATACACGTGACTTGGGGTCATTTGGAGAAGAAACGGACAAGACTACGGACCTAAACCAACATCTCTTAAGAATTTCTACTCGGGAGCTGGAGACGGCGTTACAGATTACACTTGACGCCATCACAACCCATCTCAAGACGACGTCACAATATCTCTAGACGGCGTCAGATTGTACGACCCAACCCATTATCTAGAATATTCTATTTTTGACGGCGTTTTTAGGGTTTTAAGTGTGTAACTTTAGAGTAAAAGAAAGGGACGAACCCTAGTTCGTTTAGCAGCTGTTAGGGATGATTTTAAGGCCTCAAAACCCTATTGTAATTCCTTCAATTCATGTTTTAATCAAGTAAGATTATCTTAATCATTCAATATGTCTATGTATTATTTGATTCATTATTGTTCTTGCTTTATTTATAACATGCTTGGCTAAACCTTCTATTGTGTTTATTTATGATTGTATGAAACCTAGGATGTAGATCTTAGTGGTGTTGCTTCTTGTGATGATAATGCATGTTAGGTCTTAGAAAACCAACTTTTGTTTGTATCGATGTTGACATGTCTAGGAAAACATGATTGTGTAAAAAAGATACCATCGGGTAATAGTATTTATACTACCTTGCCCCTTATATGGTTGATCAACTCTTAATATATTTCAAATGCATTTAATATACTCTTAGGGGCCTTGTAATAGTCTTCATACTACCTTACTTGTGCATTGCCTTAACAAAATATTAAATAGACAACGGGCTCGTGTAATCCGTTCATGACTTAGGAAATAGTTGCATAAATCATACCAAGTGGATCAAAAGCAACAACACTAGAAAGCAATTCTAGGATGTAATACATGATTAAATGAATACAATCTTTTATCATATTATTGTTATCACAGTAGCATAGTTTATTTAGTTTTAGTTGTTAAACAATCAACTCTCAGTTTATATGATTTCCTTACTTTCTTATATTAAACACAAAATAATACGATAAATATATTTTTCTCAACCCTTAGAATTCTGTTAGACCTTAATCAAGGGTGGGGGGGCCATTTTTTTTTTTCAACCTATTTTTGAGTGACGATAACAAACCCCACGAGTCTTGCTATACTACTTACTACAACGATTAGGTGCTTGCCTAAGGAGTTCTAAAACTTGTGTAGAGTCCTTCGATGACTGTCATCAGAAACGAATATTTTATAACAAACTTAAGGTAAATTTTCTTTACATTTACGCTATTAAGTGTATTGTCTTAGGTGTATCTGGAGTTGGCCACTCAATGGATGATTTGTTATCATTTTTGAATGATTTTTGCAAGTTTAGTGGTACGAATATGAGTTTGGAACTTTTAAGCGTATTTATGAGCAACTTAAGAGTGGTTTACAAAGTAGATCCTTTGAAACTTTTTGTAGATAAGAAATTAACTTAAACTTAACTAGTTGAATCTTCTTTTGAGAGGGTAAATATGAAGGAGATATGATCTAAAACAAGAAGATAAAGTTTTCTAGTAATTCATGCTTTAAATTCGTGTCTTGTTACAATCTACTTTGGATGTATCAAAAATTGTATCTTTGTTGAGGTCTTGATATTTATAAAGTAGACATTTTTTCCTTTAATTCAAGCCTTGAGTGAGCAAAAAAGGATAAGAAACAAAGGAGTTATGGCCGTTTTAAGTCGATATTTATTTCTAGACAACACCTATAACAAAGGTGTTATTTACTTGAATAAATTGACTTATGAAACTTTATAAAATATTACTACAAGCATATAGAAGTGAAAACTTTTCATAAAACTCATACGCATCCATCTCATGTTGCATTTTAAACCTGAAGAGCACTATTATTGTATAAGGTCACGGTTAGGACTTTGCATACTCGTACTCGTTCTACCCTATCTATTGTATCATCATTTTCTTAAGGTGTGTTTCATAGCCCCGTGTACTCATGTTTAAATTATTTTAAACACTTGGGTGATGATACATTGTTTGCTTTAACTTTCGGACACAAGTTCTTAAAAATTTTACATATTGCCATAAGTTTAAAATATTGCCGTTGATGTTCACCACTATCAGGACCGTTTATTTATTTTAGTGTCTGCAGGAATGTTGAGGATGATCTATTTAGGGTTGACAACCCCCGTGCGTGTTTGTAACAACTGTTACCATGTCAAACGTTATGCATTTCTTTGAGGTAGTACGTTGTGTTTTGGAAAAACATAAAATTTCGGGGCACAATTAACAGACTGGGTTCAACGTAAACATTGGTTATGGTTTCAGTGTAATGAACTTGTGCGTTCGAATTACTTTTTATGACTTGGTATCTGTTATAATGGTCCTTTCAACTTATATCTTGTGGTCTACACTAATAGTTTACTGAAAACTTAAGATAATGCACCATAACTTATTGTTGACGTTTTATGCATGTTTATCTCAGGTCTATAATTGCATTGGTATGCTACAAGCTTATGGAGTCCTGGTTTGTCATCCGTCGAGGCCGCATAGCAATTGGATTTACACTATCACTGCTGGTGATTGTATTAAAATTAAATTTGTTTCTTAGCACAAATTATGGAAAATTTTCTTTATTGTTAAAACTGATTTTAATTTATATGAATCATCGAGTTATTCTCTTTAAAAGACTTCGTTAGGTTTAAAAGACTTAAAGGTTATCTTAGAGTACTACTGCTTAGGTATGTATTGTGCTGTCAAGCAGAACTTAGTGTTGCTGGTAATACTATAAAAAATTTGGCTAAGTAATTCAGTTACTGGTTTGTATAAAAGTTACTACTGCTAGTTACTATGTTAGTTTAATTAGTATGTTTAGTATAAAGTTACTTACTTCTGTAGAAGTTAAGACTGGGCTTAAGTGTGGGGGGGGGGGAGATGAAGACTGAAAATATACTAAGTAGTTACTACTGCTAGTACAAAAGTTAGTACTGCTAGTGTATGTTAGTACTGCTAGAGTAAACTTCTAAGCTAGTTAATACTGTTTGTGCTCAGTTACAACTGGTGAGTGATTACTACTACTGGAAGGATTATGCTGACAGAGATGAGATCAAAGATTGATTGGAGAACAAGAATACTTACGAAGATAAGTATTAGTTATTTGTTTAAGAGATTATGTTTGTTTATAGAAAAGATCATGATAAGTAGGAAAGTATTGATAGCCTTGTAGGACTCCTTGGTGTATAAATGGAGGTCCTAGGGTATAATGTTAGATGTAGATCTTTGATATTCGTAGCTTCAAGGTTTTGTAAACCTATTTGAGGCTGAAAGTTTAATTATTTGTCCTAGTTCATTGATTTTTGTGTATGTTTTATAAAATATTCTTCATTGTATCATTGACTACATTCAGACATTGTCTTTTATATTCATTATCAAGGTTTTCTACCATAGTTGTCTTGTATTTATTCAATACAACAAAGCCTTTTTACAAGCTAAGCAAGATCTATTCAAGTGGGATCAACAAGTGGTATCAGAGCCAGGTTGAGAAACTTTGAATAAGAAGAAACAATCTACAATTTCCTGAAACTTATTTGTTTGTGAAAACTAGGCAGGATTTTCAAAATGGTTGCTGTGCAAAATTTTAGTACTCAATCCAGTGAATTTAAGCTTAGAAAATAGGGATAGAACAATACTTCCTAATGACAGATTTCATTCTCTTTGGGAAGTAATCGTAATGAGACTCACCTCCAGCTAAAGAAACTGTTAATGTGTTGCGCAAATATATTCTCCCTAAAAAATTGCAGAGGAGAAATTAGCAAGGAAGAATGAGTTAAACGCAAGAGGTACACTGTTGATGGCTCTTCCAAATGAACATCAACTAAATTTTAATACCTACAAATGTGACAAGACTCTGATGGAAGCCATAGAGAAAAGGTTTGGAGGTAATACGGAGTCTAAGAAAAACTCAGAGACACTTCTAAAGCAACAGTATGAGAATTTCAATTAGATCAAGTCTGAAGGACTTGATCAAATCCTTTGGTTAGCTTTAAAAGCTGATCAGTAACTAGAGATTCTGGGTGAAACTATTTCTCAAGAAGATATGAATCTGAAGTTTCTAAGAAGTCTCCCATTAGAATGGAAGACTCATACCTTGATCTGGAGAAACAAACCTGATTTAGACACCTTAAGCATGGATGAATATTACAAAAACTATTCTAAAAGATTTTTTAAAACTGAAGTTAAAGGTTATCAAGCTCAAACCAGAATTCACAGAATGTGGCTTTTGTGTCTTCCAATAACTCTAGCAGTTCCAATCAATCTTATGATTTTATCTCTGCCAATGCTGATAGTATGAGTGATGCTTTGATCTATTCTTTCTTTGCAAACCAATCCAATAGTCCACAATTAAATGATGAGGACTTACAACAGATTGATGTTGATGACTTGGAAGAGATGGTATCTTAGTGGCTGATGCTATGTTGACCGTGAGAAGCCAGAAGATTTCTAAATAAGGACTAGAAGAAAGTTGATGCAAATGGTTCTGAGACCATAGGGTTTAACAAATCAAAGGTGGAATTTTACAAGGGAATGTAGGGCTCCAAGGGATAATAGGAACAGAGAACCTGTAAGGAGGTATGTGACAGTGGAAAAAACAAAGACAAAAGCTTTGGTGGCTCAAGATAGACTTGGTTATGACTGGAGTGATCAAGCTAAAGAAGGACCTACAAACTTTGCACTTATGGCATGTACATCTTCAGGTTCTTCAAGTTCTTTAAGCTCCTGAGGTATCTACTTGTTCTAAAGCATGTTTAAAATCTTAGGAAACTCTTAAAGAACATTATGATAATCTGACAAAGGATTTTAGTAAGTCTCAATTAAATTTAGGTGCTTATAAAGCAGGTCTAGAATCTGTAGAGGCTAGACTAGATGTGTAAAAAAAGAATGAGGTTGTTTTTGAAGAGGAGATAAAGATTTTAAAACTTGATATTAAGTTAAGAGATAATGCACTAACAGAGCTTAGAAAGAAATTTGAAAAAGCTAAAAAGGAAAGAGATGATTTAAAACTTACCTTAGAAAAGTTTGGAAATTCATCTAAAAATCTAAGCAAACTGTTAGAGATTCAGTAAGTGATAAGTTCAAGACTGGTGTGGGGTTTGATAGTCAAGTGTTTGATAGTCAGGAGAATGCTAGGTACAAAACAAGTGAAGGGTATCATGTTGTTCCCCCTCCCAATACTGGGAACTTCATGCCCCCTAAATATGATTTGGTACTTGCTGATGAGGGAGAATATGTTTTTAGTGAGTCAGTAACTAGTATACCTGATGTTAAACATCGTGAAGCTAAGACTAGTGTGTCAAAACCTAACTCTGTTGGTGAACCTTCTTTTTGAGACTGTATATCTAACATGAGGTAAGAATGAGACTAAGTTTAAGTCAATACAGAGAAAACTAGTTTTTGCCAAACAAAATTTGTTTAATCAAATGAGCATGTGAATACACATAGGAGTCTGTTAAGAAGGTGAGAACAAAAGCATGCTAATACTCTAGGAAAAAATAGTCAACAGACCTAGAATAACTTAGAGAAACTAGAATAATTTGATGACTCAGAAATTAGGAAGTAATTTTGAGTTTATAAATAAAGCTTGTTATGAATGTGGCAGTTTTAATCATTTAATCATTTGATCAAAGATTATGATTTCTATGAAAAGAAATTGGTAGAGAAAACTGTATGGAACAATGCTAGAAGGGCAAATCACCAAAATTCTCAAAGAATGACTCACCCTCATCTAAAAGGAAATTATGTTCAAACATTCTTAATGAAATCTGGCATTCAAAAACTTAATACTGCTTGGGCAAAACTTTTCAAAAGCAGCAGTATCAGTAAATACTGCCAGACCAATTAATACTGCTTACCCAAGACCAACAGTGAATAGTGCAAGGACAGCATCAAATATTTTCAATAGAGCACATACACATGCTAGCATGCCCTTTAACAAGTCTACAACAATTAAGAACAGTAATTTAAAAGAAAAAGTTAATACTTAAGGGAATGTTACTACTGCTAGGCCATAAGCAATTGTAAGTGATATTAGGGAATTGAGGCTAACATGCTGTGTAAGGCCTCAGCATGTTGGGTTGGAGACCAAAGCAAAAGAGTTTATAACTTGTCTCCAGGAACCAATGGTGCTTCAGTGAACTTTAAAAGATTTGACTATGTTGATGACCACAAGGCAGATCCAAGTCTGTGGATGGCTTAGGTCCACTTTAAGAGAGCAGAAAAGGAGTCTAATTGACCAGTGGATGCTCTAGGAACATGACTGAAACATGTATGACCTCTCAGATATGAAGAAATAAATGGTGGATTTGTTTGCATTTGAGGAGATACCCAAAGGAGGTAGAATCACTGGTACAGGGTAAAATCAGTACAGTGTTAAATTGGATTATGAGATGTGTACTTTGTTAAGGAGCTTAACGTTTAAACTTTTAGTGTCTCACAGAAATGGTATGACAAGAAAAAACAGTGTTTAACAGACACATTGAATGTTATTGTTTTGCTCCTCCTGACTTTAAAATACTTGATGAAAATCATGTCCTTGCTTAGAGTTCCTAGATAAATGATAAACATTGTATATTGTTGTTTTTAATATATGATGCCATTTTGGTGGTCTAACTTGTTCTCTTTGAAAAGACACATTAAGATGAATCTAATCTTTGGCATTAGAGGCTTAGGCATTATTAAAATTTCAAAACACTAAACAAACTAGTAAGGGGAAACCTTGTTAGAGGTTTACCTTTAAAGATTTCTGAAAATAATCATACATGTGTTGCTTGTCAGAAAGGAAAGCAACATAAAGCCTCTTGTAAGACCAAGACTGTAAGCTCAATCAGCCATCCATTACAAATGTTGCATATGGATTTGTTGGGCCCAACTTTTGTAAAGAGTCTAATGAAAAAGGTATAATGCCTAGTTGTTACAGATGACTATAGTAGTGTTTAGTGGGTTTTCTTCTTAGCCACTTATTGGGATGAAACTAGTAAAATCTTAATACATATATTACATGCACTAGAAAATCTAATAGAAATTAAGTTAAAAGTGATCAGATGTGACAATGGAACTGAATTCAAGAATAAGGTCATGAATCAGTTCTGTGAAATAAAGGGTATTAAGAGGGAATTTAGTGTTGCTAGGACTCCACAACAAAATGGAGTAGCAGAAAGGAAAAATAGGACACTAATAGAGGCTGCTAGGACTATGCTAGCTGATTCAAAATTGCCAACAACTTTTTGGGTTGAAGCAGTTAATACTGCTTGTTATGTTCAAAATAGGGTGTTAGTTATCAAGCATCACAACAAGACCCCTTATGAACTTTTTCTAGGTAGAAAACCTGCCTTAAGCTTCATGAGACCATTTGGTGTTCCTATTACTATCTTAATACATTAGATCACCTAGCGTAAGTTTGATGGAAAGTATGATTAAATGGTTCTTTGGATGATACTTTCCAATGGCAAAGCATACAAGTATTCAACAGTGAACTAGATGGTAGAAGAGACCGGCATGTTTAAGTTTATTGAAGAAACACCTAATATTGTGGAAAATGGACCAATGGCTTTTTGATATAGATGCTCTAACAATATCTAGAATATAAGCCAATTGTTGCAGGGAATCAAACTAATGGTAATGCAGGTACTAAGAAAACATTGATGCTGGTCAAGATGGGAAGAAATTAGTACCTGATCAAAAGTATATACTGCTACCTTGTTGACATCGTGATCCCATTTACTCTCTAAAGCTTGAATGATTCTCCTGAGGCTCGTTTCATAAACCATTCAGGGGAGGAGGAAAGATGAATTTTGAACATCCAAATAATGAAAATAGTGAGGTGCCAAATATAGAGGAGTCAAGAATTAATCAAGAACATGATGCAAATGTTAACAGCACTAACAATATTAATACTGTGAGTCCAACTGTTAATACTGTTGACATAGAAAATAATGCCGTTGATGAGAATATAGTCTATAGATGTATTGATGATCCAAATATGCCTAATTTGGAAGAGATTGTCTATTCTGATGATGATGAAGAAGTTGGATGTAGAGGCAGATATAACACCCGCGCCATTTTGTCAATCCATAGCAACGGAAGCTAATCTGGGTTTTATTTCATAATAACAACAGGCATTAAAATCATAGAAAACGAATCGTAAGAGACATTTTGAAAATTTAGTTATATTCATTTATTCATCAGAGTTCTTTACAAAAAGAGGTGGTCCCAAAACAATCATAGAAACATAAAGTTTGAATGATATTAGTTTTAGCAATTTCCAGTCTGTGCCACTCCGTGCCATAGTATGCTCAGTTAAATGAGATAAACATGCTAATAAGTCAACACAAAGGATGAGTGAAATTCATAGTTTAGTGAAACTGTTTGAAAACAAGGTCAATAGTGGGTTACGTTTGTTATTCACCAATAAGTGTAATAATTGCAAATAAGTATAATTATTAAGTAAATAGTATTATTGCCTAAGCTCATGACACAGAGGACCTTAAGATAGTCAATAATCTTAAGAAGTATGCCCAACGGCGTGCCTTGCAAACACCCGAACAGTGATTCAAATGAAGTGCACGGTTTGGTTAACAAGAAAAGTATATGCACACCAACGGGGGAGTTCAGTCCTAAATAGATCTATTCACAGCATTCGTGCTTACTCTGAAAAGTAATTTGACGTTCATGATAGTGGCTTGGTTCTTATGGACAAAAGTAAGGACTTATGCAATAATATATCAGGTTGAACAATTGGAAAAATAAATACTCGTTATTCATGGTTTATTGCATGTATCCCCCTCGCGGTTTATGTAAAATTAGAAGTATTTTAAATGCGAGGATATGAACTCACATTAATAGGGAAAATCTGATTGGTGGCAAAGTTTATCAAGTGAAAAGTAAGGGCCTCGTCACGTAAAATATGGGGTAATATGTCAGTCCAAGTGTGATGGTTTATGTTTCAAAACTTTATAAAGGTTTAAATAATTATTTGATTTATTAATTTATAGAAATATTGTATCACTGTTCGGGCTATAATAATCCAGAGGCCATGTAGTTCGTTTGAGAGTCAGGGCACTCTTAAAATAGTTAAAGCCAGCAAACTCGTCAAAACAAATACCCATATGGAACCCCTCACATGAACAATCTCCATAGTAATGTGATTACGATAAGTTTTTTTATGTTTCTTCAACAAGATAGTCGACAGATTAAAGAATTACGTTAATTGTATAAACGTAATTGTTTTATAATGCAGTCGATCGTTGATTAATAGGATAAAATGTATCGGTTTTAATAAAATCGAGTTTTATAATATTAACTATATATTTTTTTTCTTTATATAAAAAAAAATTTTATTTTATATTTTTAAGTTGCAAATAATGGCAATAAATTAACCTTGATTTTAAACTTTTACAAATTTAGTCCATTTATATATAAAAGTTTATGTAATTTAAACTTTAACTTTAAGAACTTGGCAAACAGGTCCTTATAGTTTATACTTTAGGAAAATGATATTTCATGGCCCCTCTAGTTATAAATTTCAGAAGTTACGATATTTACCATGTGCATGGTAATGATTTACAAACAAGGTCCTTAAAAGCACATTGGGGCTCAAAAACAAAACAAAATGCTTTTAATTTTTTTTTTTAAAGGGGGTTCCATAAATGATATTTTCTAGGTTATAACTTATTAAATTAAGCT
This sequence comes from Tanacetum coccineum, assembly GCA_026074375.1. NCBI lineage: Eukaryota > Viridiplantae > Streptophyta > Magnoliopsida > Asterales > Asteraceae > Tanacetum > Tanacetum coccineum. The sequence continues at coordinate 32,058 of BQNB010018314.1, forward strand.
AAAATAAGATTTTCTAACGTAACAAAAGTTTAGAAAATGGATTCGTTAGCTAGAAGAACCAAAACGGGTCATTTATAGGGTTTTAGTCAAAAACGCATGGGTTTGAGCGATTCAAGGCTTATAAACAGAGTATCATAATAGGATCTTGGAGTCTTATGGAAAATTCTTAAAAATAAGGATTATGAGCCTTATTGAACAAATCATTATAAGGATTTACTTGGGCTAAAATGGGTCAAAAAGAGGGTTTTGGGTTCGTACGCCTAGAAATGACTTCAAGGTCTTCCTTCTCTTGGTTCTTGGATTCAATTCTGATCTTGGGGCTGCTGTTGATTCTCCTTGGTCTACTTTGATCTTGTTAGAAATCTATTTGAGTGTGTATTGAAGTTTTGAAGTGTGATTTGAAAAGGTTGCTTGGATTCAGCTTATATAGGGCTCGAATGGGCTTGGTGCCCAAGTTTTGGTGTTTGATTAGTGTCAAGGCTAGTGGAGATGACTAAGGGATGCTAGCATAGTGGGTCTTGAGTAGCTTGAAACCTAGATATGTAAGGTGATGGGTGTGGAGGGTCAGGCTATCATAGGGGTGACAAGGATACTTGGAGCTCAAGGGTGGTGATGAAGGTGCTTGTAAGGTGCTTGGGTGGCTGCTAGTGACATGGTGGTGAGGTCATGGTGGTGCTTGAGAGCTAGCTTGGTTGGAAATGGGTCAAAAATGAAAGAAAAGGGGTGTTAGGTTGGTTTTAGTTTCGGCTTAGGGTTTAGGGTTTTAATTCGAGTTAGGGTTAGGGTTTAGGATAGATTAGGGTTTAGGATTAAGGTTTAATGTTAGGATTAGGGTTTAGGATTAAGATTTAGAATCAAGGTTTAGGTTTAAAAATGAATTCGGGTTTTAAGTGTTTTCGAGTAGGGGTGTTTAGGATGACTTTAGTGTTTTGGTTTGGGTTTAGAAGTTATGCATTATGTGTTTGTACTTGTGATATGTGGTAGTAAGAAACTAGAGGGTTTTAGGAGGTAATAGAACTAGTTTGGTTCTTGCAATATTGACTATGTATATTGCTTTGAAAGTTGTAAACTTGATTTAGTGATGGAAAAGATATTCAAATGTTGTGCATTGTCACTTTAACACATGGCTTGAAGGCTTGCACATTATTTTATATGTATACATTAATTATATTAGGGATTAATTATAGAAATTATGCATAAAGTCTATTTTGATTTAACGTTGTAAAATGGTATGTTAAATAGGTAATGTACTTTGGTAAAAATTGATATTAAGATATAGATCTTGAATATTAGAATGTTTAAATGATATAAACCCTAGTATTGATGGCATTGGTTGGGTTGCGTGGGTCGTTTACTTTATTAGTTTTGTACAACTACGTTTCATAATGGAATTAAAGCGATAAATTTCCCTATAAAAAGGTGGTATATATATAATAGATGGATATTACAGTGCATCTAATTGAATAGATGAATAATTACATTGATGAAAATTATGGGTTGTTATAGTCTTTCTCCTTTAAAATAAATCTCGTCTCGAGAATTAGTTGGATGCCAGAGTGATGTTTGAAAACAGATGTGGATACTTTGCACGAATTTGATCTTCGCATTCCCACGTAAATTCTTGTCCTCTTTTAGAGTTCCATCTTACTTTGACTATAGGAATACAACTTTGTTTTAGTTACTGTTCTAGATCCATGATCTCCACTGGTTCTTCCACAAAGTTAAGTTTGTAATAAGCCGAAGGTCTTTCATTGGAATGACTTGGGATTGTAAATAGCATTTCTTAGATTAGGAAACATGGAAAGTATATGGACATTTACTGGGTCTTCAGGAAGTTCAAGTATTATAGCCACTAGACCGATCCTGTTCAAGGATTTTGAAAGGTCTAATGTACCGGGGATTAAGCTTTCCTCGTTTTCCGAATCGGGTGACACCTTTACGAGGTGATCTTTTATCAATAACAGATCTACAACTTGATAATTCTAAATGGCTTTCGCCATTACATTGTCATAACTTCTCTGTCGGTATCTTGACAGATTGCAAGGCCATTGTCGATTTGGCCTCTTTCTTTTCGAGTGGTTTCATGGATTATTTCTGGTACTGTTAGTTGATAATCTCAACTTCGGCCAACAACAGGTGTTCTGCACTTTTAGTCCTTAAAGTGCTCAAAAATAAAAAAATGGTGTTGCTTAATACTAGCATGGTATCTGTGTTTTGTAAGAAAATTCTTCTAATGGTAAGTGTTTTTCACAATATTTTCTAAAATCTATAACACAGGCTCGAGATGTATTCCGAGTGTTTGTGAGTGGTCCTTTAAATTTGTCCGTTGGTTTCAGGATGATATGTCGTACTCATGTCTCATTGAGTTACCAAGCCTTCTGTAATGGATTGCTCAGAATCTGGATGTGTATGACTGTCACGATCCGTGTTGATAGATATTGGGCTCTCCATACCGAGAGACTAATTTATAGCTGATGCCTTAAACTATGGAAGGGTTTTCTCATAATTTCTGGTCTCTCGGGTAGTGTTGAAATGTACGGATTTGGTATAGGCGATCGACAATGAACCCGTTTGTAGTCATGTCGTTGATGTTTTGGGTAGTGGTTGTGAATGAAATCCAATTTATTTTTTATTTCCACTTCCACATAGGAATCTCCGGTTGTACTAGTAAGCCGGATGGTTCTGGCTTTCTGCCTTTATCTCTAGAAATTGTCATACTTTTGCCAATCATTTCAGCGATGTGATTGCCTTCATGTTAGGCCACCAAATAGAGTTTCTTTTTTGATCCTGGGGATCATATTGTCAGAACCTGGGTGAATGAAATACTTTGATTTATGGTATCATGCATGATTATGTCTCGAGATTTCCAACTAGTGCGTTTCCAGTTTCGGTTTTTAATAATTCGTGTTACATCGGAAGTTTTTCTAATGCTGCTATCCATTCCTCATATGTTTTCTGCCTTGTTGTTTTCTTCCTTAAGTGCTTCTGATTGAGATTTGAGAATTTGTATGGTAATTTTGGTTGAATGTTCATAACTAATGATTAACTCGGAGTGGTTTGAGTTGTTCTTCCGGCTTAAGAGCATTGCTACGACTGGTCTTTCCAGGATGTAGCGATTTTCACAATTGTAATCTGCAAGCAATGCTAGCCTACGGCGTTTTGTCCTCATGTGTAACTCTTTCTTGTCATAGGATGGCTGAAGACTTTTATGATCAGTGAAAACAGTACATTTGAGTGACATACAGCTTGTGTCTCTCCAATTTTATGACCGCGTACACATTTGTGCTCACAAATTCGTGTTCATGAAGTGGTATAGTTTTCTTTATTGGCGTAACTTTGTCAGGATGCATATGCAATAACCTTCTCTCTTTGCATTAACACCGCTCCCAGACCTTGATGGGATGCATCACAGTAAACAACAAAATCGTCATTTCCTTCTGGTAATGCTAAGATTGGAGCTTCACATAGCTTCTGTTTTAGTAGTTGAAAAGCTGACTCTTGGTCTTTTCCCCAGATATACTTCTTGTTTTTCTGTGGTTAATTTAGTCAAAGACTTTTGCAATCATTTAAGAAATCTTTGGATAAATTCTCGATAATAATCAGGCAAGTCCTATGAAATTGACGTATTTCTGTGGGTGTAGTAGGAGTTGTCCAATTCTTAACTGCTTCAATCTTGGCGGGGGTCAACATGAAGTCCTTGGACTATCATATTAAGTGTCGCAAGGAATTTTACACTATACGAATCCAGAAATCACACTTGGAGAATTTGTCATTACAAATTTCGTTCTTGAGTAATTCTTGGATTATTCTCTGACGGACTAAGTGGTCTTCTTTGTTAAAGGAGATATTAGTATATCATCAATGAACCACTTGTACGAATTTGTCCAAGTATGGTTTACACACACGTTATGAGATCCTAAATTCAGCAGGTGCGTTAGTTAAACCAGATGGGATCACTTGAATTTCATAATGTCTGTATCTTGTTCTAAAACAGTCTTGGGATTATCTTCATCCCTGTCTCTCAGTTGATGATAGACATGCTCTTTAGTCAATCTTCGAGTTGAAACTCGAACCTTAAATTGGTCTAATAAGTTCTACCAATCCTGGTAATGGTTAACGATTCTTTACGGTAAGTTTATTCATAACTCCCGGTAATCGATACAATTATGAAAGATCCTCTTCTTTTTGTCAAATACAAATAGGAGCTCCTAAGTCAATAAAATAAATAGTACTTGGGCGGATAAAAAACTGCGAACCATGATCAACTCATTGTAGTTGGTTAGATAGTTTACTGCTTGTCTGAAGGTAGCTATATATAAGTGTGGTGCTCAGGCTACAGGTGTTGTTCCTGGAATTAAATTGATTTGGAATTCTACTTGGAGAACGAGAGGAAGGCAAGGTAGATCTTCAGGAAAAACTTCTGGGAATTCTCTAACTACTGGGATATCTTCTAGTCTTTTCTCGTCTGACTTCTTTTCTATTACTTGGATTATGAAAACTTGACAACCTCGGGATATATATCTTTCAGTTTTTATACAAGATATGGGACTTAGTCGGGTTTTACTTTATTTACCTCGGATGATCAAAGTTTCACCGTTGATTGGGATGTGGACGACTTTCTCGTCACAGATAATTCTAGCATGATACTTGGATAAACAATCCATGCCAATAACGACGTCAAAACTACCAAGTTTGATTAGCATAAGATCAATTTCAAAAGGTTGGTTTAACAAAGTCAGAGTGCAACCCTGAATAACGATGTTTGTGCTTACTAGATTTCCGTCAGCCAATTCGATATTGTAAAAGGTATCTATTGTAATGGGTGGAATATTTAGCTTAAAGGCAAGATATATGGATACGAAGCTTTTATCAGCTCCAGAATCAAATAATACTCTAGCTAGATGTTGGTTTAGAAGGAACATACCCGTGACTACGTTCGGGTCTTTGTAAGCATTCCTATCCCTTAGCATATAGGCTCTTCCCTAGGCATTGTTGTTGGTGGTCTTTCGGCACTGATTTCCATAATGCCCTTTCTCTCCACAGGCATGACAAGTAACTGTCACTGGTAGCAGATTACTTCCACTGGCTGGCCCTTTGTTTTTGCAGTTCTTGGTCAGATGGCCCACCTTGTTGTAAGTATTACACTTAACAATGCAAGGTCCTCTGTGATGTAGAGTGCATTTCTTACACAAGGGACGGTTTCCAATATACCCATAGTTTTTAGTTGGAGTGACAGCATAAGACCTGAAGGTTTCCTGTCTTCTGTTCTGTTGTGTTTGGTGATTATGGTAGCGATTGTTGGTGTTGATGTTACGGTAGTTGTTGTTGTTGAAAGTTCTTCTGTCATCAAATTTCGTTTGTGATCACTTGATACTTGCACCGGGGTGTGCTTTGTTACCTGATCCATTAGCCTATGGGCTATGTTAATGGCTTCCTCTAGAGTTTAAGGTTTAGAGGCGGTAACATTCCCTTCAATACTTTGAGGCAATCCCCCGATGAAAACTTCCATCATTTTCTCAGAATCTGGCACCATAGTGGGACATAAGGTTGCCAATTCCTGGAATCTTCTCACATATGTCTTGAGATCATTCCCCTTCACAGTCAGATGGTAAAATTCGTCTTCCATCTTCTGGACCTCAGTTCGGGGACAATACTTCTTTATCAAAAGCTTCTTGAATTCAACCCAGGTAATCTTGTAAGCTTCTTCTATCCCAATAGGTTGGGCAAAAGAATTCCACCAGGATAGAGCTTCTTCAGTTAAAGTACCAGTAGCAAACTTCACCTTGCAGTCTTCGGTACAGTTGCTACGGGAAAACACTGATTCAGTTCGCTCAAACCAGCGGATAAGACCAACAGCGCCTTCCGTACCTTTGAAGTTGATAGGTTGGCAGCTCATGAATTCTTTGTATCTTCACTGTCTTGCTACAGGAACTTCTCTTGGTTTGGTGGTATTATTAGTATTTGCCATGTTAGCGGCTTGTGCTTCCAGAGCCACGGAAACACTATCAGCAACTAGTTTATTAATGGCAGCCTGAGTCATGGCTGGTACTTCAGATGTTGACGTCCTTTTGGGAGGCATTCTATCAACATAAGACAACACGTAATAAGAATGATATCACAAGTCTTAAAATGCAATGCTTATTTTTGAACTTTAAGCATTTTTAACGATAGTGATATTGAAATCATAGATACTTATTTGATATGAATTTTAACAAGCATCTAACTTATTAGTTTATTTTCTAGGGGTCACGGTAAGATTCATAATGATGAAGACGAAGATGTAATATAGGACACAGGATGAATATAAAACGGGATCACCATTGTATTATATCATGAACAACTTGCCTTTGTACTGTACATAGTTAAAATTTGACAAGTGTTGTTATTTATACCACACATCCCGTGGCTAGGTTCTAACATAAGCTATAACTAGTATCTAATCTAGTAGTCCGATGGCCCTTCCTGGCTGTTCTTGTGTTCATAGATTGCATTCAGAAGACTTTCCTTATCTGCTTAGTGACGAACCTGGATATCTTCGATGATTTGTTCTAGATTAGCAATCCTGAAGCGAGCCAGAGCAATCTTGTTGTTTGATCGTCATTAAAATTCAACCTTTTAATTATATAAATATATAATAAATATACAAATAATAAGGCTAAAGTAATGGTAAGTATTCCAAGAGGCTTTTAAAAGATTCGTTTCTATCCAAAACACAATCCCTCAAAAATCTACCATGGTCGTTCTCCCAACGAGGTGCGAATTAAAAATCGAGAACGTTCGTGATTGCGCGTTTGAATGGGATTAAGATTTTTAGGCTGGGATTTCTAATTCTACGATTAAAATGCAACAACGAATAAGGGAAACCTAAAAACGAAAGCAAACAAGTGATTAAATCTCAAAAACGAGAACGGGGTCGAAACCCGTTCTTTAAAAAACGAAATTGTGAAATTTAAACCCTACGAATGCAAATCTAATTTTCCTAGATGCTAAATGATAAAAGAAAATTTTCTAAAAAAGAATTATATTTTTTTGACTTTTTAATAATTTTTAATGAATTAAAAACAGTTTTGAAAAGAAAAAACGATTAAAAATAGTAAACAAAATGAGAAAAATCTAAAAAAATAAGGAAAAGTAGTTTAAGATATGCTGGATTTAAGAAAAATAAGAGTTTGAAAAATGGCTTATTGAATAAGCCAGAAATAAGCCACAAAGGCTTATAAGCTAAAACTGAGAGAATGTGTTTAAAAATTAAATGGTACCAGTTATGACCAGATAGTCCTACTGGTGTCGATGGTGAGTGTGTGTGCAAGGTGAGACGTATGTGTGTGAAAGGGGAGGTCCAGGGTTCGAACCTTGGGTCTCCCTTTTTGCAAAATTTTATATATTTTTTTTTCTTTTTTTTTAAAACTTATAAAGCATGCAAAAATAAGCAAGTTTA
>BQNB010018314.1:43545-68489 GCA_026074375.1 Tanacetum coccineum
TTTTAACTAAGAAAAATCAGAAAATCCATGTCTAAGCTTAGGTTACAATGGCCCTATTTATACTAAAAACTTCCTCCTTGGGTCTTCCAGCTGTGCTTTCTTATGTGTTTCTTTGAAGAGACAAAAACCCAAGTGTGATTGTTGTGTGAGGTGATTCAAAAACAAATCCTTGCCTTCAATTTCTTTTGTGCTTCTTTTGAGTCAATCACAGCCATCAAAAAGCTTGGAAAGTGGTGGGATTGCCAACTTGGCAATTATACATGGGGAGGTGGTGATAGTGAAGGAGGGGGAGATGTCTTACCCAAGGGGTTGTAGAGGTTGCAGGGTAAAAGGGTTGGAAGACACCCGTGAGTTGTTCATGGGTTTTATTGGGCGGGAAAAAATGGTTTTGGGTAAGTCGGCAGCTTTAGCCCCTCAAGTTATACTTCACACAATTTCTAATTTTAGTCCTTGTCTTGTTATTCTTGTAATACAGCTTGAGGTTTGGCAGTTTTAATCCCTCAAGTTGTATTTTCTTCACTTGGTTGACTTTTGACTTTGTCGGGGTTGACTTTCCTGTTGACTCTTTGACTTTGACTGACTTTGGCTTTGATTTGACTTTGTCTTTACATTCCGTGCTTGGTTTTGTTTGTTTTTGGCTTTCTTTTTGTCCTTTTCTTGAATATCCATTTCCTACACAATACAAATGCAAAACATACAAATATAGTGTATTTTTGGTACATTTTTAGTCATTTAAGTCCGTTTTTAATGGAAAATGGTATGTGTAATTAAGCACATACCAACGTCTTTGGCAACTTAGTAACGAAATCCATTGTAATGTTCTCCCACTTCCATACCGAGATCACAGGTTGAACCAACAAACCGATGGTTTTTGGCATTCGGCCTTGAGACTGGCATAAGTCAGACACTTACTGACGTAGGTGGCAATCTCAACTTTCATATTTTGCCCACCAATATGATTTCTTCAAGTCTTGGTAAATCTTATCCGATCCAAGATGGATCGAATACCTTGACTTATGCGACTCGTGCATAATCAGAGTTCTCAAGTTGCCAAAACAGGGTATCTGATAACATCAAATATTTAATACTTTTTGGTGGCAAAATACCCCCTAAATGAAAACTCCGTTCGAAATCATGTCCAACATGGTTTTACTACATGTCCACCTTAGTATTCTCAACTCTGCCACTTCAACTATATTTGCTTGAGCTTTCGTGATCGGACACCACTCTAACCTGTACAATATATCCGGTCTAATTGCCACCCTATAAAAATTACCCTTTAGATTAAAGGGTATTTTCTTGTCACATATAACTCCCAACGCCGCCCTCCATTTCATCCAACCCACTTTAATACGGTGGGTTACATCATCATTTATCATCCCTGATTTGTGAATCACCGAACCCATGTATCTAAAAGACTCTTTTGGTTAAAGATTCTGGTCGCCAATATGGAATAAGCCATTTCTTTCTTCCGTCATTACCAATTCTCGGTCCCCTACCAAAATCACAAACTGAGGTATTTTAGTCCTTTCTCTTCTTATCTAAAGGCCAGTTGTCCTCTCGAGTCCCACCTGCCAGTTCTCCTAGTCTGTGTTTAGCCCTTTTTTCCGATTCTGCCACAAACACAATAATCATCTGCGAATATCATGCTTCAAAGGAATGCATCTCGTTGTTCCCTCTTGATAGCTCATCGAGAATCAAGGTAAAGAGTATGGACTAATGAGCAATAGATTATGGTGAAACCAACTTTCCATAGGAAAAAAATCATGAGTTCCCCACGAGGCCCTTACACGGTTCTTCGCCACTCTACATAGTCCATAATGACTCTTAAGTATCCCTTGTGCGTCCTTGTATCTATTAAAGTTTCTCCAAATTAGCTCCCGATGAAAACGTACATAAGCCTTTTCAAGGTCCAAAAAATCCATAAGGCATAGTCCTCTATTGTGTCCCTCTCAATACTTATCCATGAGACCTTCTACAGAACGTGAATCGCCTATGACCGTAACCATAATGGCATAGTGCAAATGGGTTCTCTGGCATAACCAGAAAATTGGCCCCCCCCACCAATACAGTAGCAAATTCGTATATTATATAAATTTTTAATACATGAAATGGAAACAATGATCATATTAAATAAAATGATAAGGTTAAAAATGAGATATTTGAACATTTAGTGTAAGGAATAGTATCTATATATTATAAAAGATTCAGTCCCATCATTTATTGAGGAGACTTAAAGATGTGACTGAATCAATGTAGCTACTCAAATTAACCATCTTGAATATGAAGAGTTCTTGGAGGTTTTAGGAATATTAACAATCCTACAATTACAACCCCACAACCCCAAACTATCATAAGGTTACAAAACCCAAAAAACTGGTGCAATTACAGCCTCAAAGCATACAAAGGATCCTTACAAAATCCAAAAACCTGACATATATTAATGAGATATATACTCCTTTAGCTCCCCACACCACCGGAATCCCTACCAACGAAACCCACTACCAGCTTCTTCGGATTTCTTTGAGGTATTTTTTGATTTTTTTTAGATTTGGTTGAAATTATGTGTTAATTGAGGGGTTTTGGTGGGTTATTGAAATTGGTGGTTTTGGTCCCTTAAAAATAGTTAATTAGATAAAATTAGGGTTTATAAGTTATGAATTTATACTAATTAGGGCTATTGACTTTATGAATATTTGCGTTTAAATATGGCTGAGGTGCTACAAGCATCTAAATTTTAACTGCTAGTCGGCATACGAATGAATAAAAAAAAGAAATATGAATCCAACATAGCGTAAGAGAAAAAAGACAATAAGAATTTCCAAATGTTTACCGGTGAGTAGTGTTGCTTCCTGAACCATTTGATGAAGACGAAGAGGTTACCGTGGTGCAAGGATGCACGACGCGTGTAAGGATACACATTTGGGAACATCAGATCAGAAGAAACTCAAGAGCACAAACTAAGATAAACCTTTTATTAATTCCTTTTTATATGAATAGCATAACCAAATTTTTCTACATGAAGTTATCATGATATTTGAAGTGAAAACATATCTTTATTTATGAAAAGACCCGGTCCACCCACTCACGTGTATTTGTCTAGAAGAAGTCATAGCTCGTATTTTAATCGTAGCAAAAGAATAATGGAGTTGATGGTCGGAGTCCTTTACCCCTATGTTAGTCCACTCCATAACCCACTTAGGGCACTTAAATTCTTGTGTATATAAACACCTTTTTTAGCCATGGGAATGTTGGTTGTTCTTTGTATTACAAACACACACTAAGTGATTTTCTCTCACTAGAACTTCCTTATTTTCTCTCTCTAGAAATTGCCAACCCATCATCTCTTGATTGTGTTATGATATCCAATATACTACAATTGGTATCAAGCCAATGGATTATATACAATAGATTGAAGTTGCGCTGAGAGAGAGCGAGCAGTGGAAGATTTGATCAAAACATTAGTTTTTGATAGGTTTTAGGATATTCACATAGCATTTATATGATCTCCACATGTTATGTTGTTTAATTTAGTATTTTTAGTGTAAGTTTTAAACCTTCTAGGTACCACTTGTGTCAATAAAATCCAAGCGCAAACGTTCAAAAAGGGTGATTTTAGGTGTATATTGGAAGCTTTTTCTTGGAAACTGCGTATATGTCTCCTGTAGAAGACTTTATCTAGGTTGCGTTTGTTCTCTACTCTGCGTTTTTCAGAGAATACGTACACTGCGGTTGTCCTCTAGTGTGGTACACAGTTGCGTTTTGTCTTGTTGCGTGTATAGTAGTACTGCGTTTTGGGTATTTCTTCAAGCTAGCGTGTTTGTATGTTGCTTTTTTGGTCTCAAATTGAAGACCCTTAGTGCGTTTTTGACTAATGAGAATTACTCTACCCAATTAATTTCTTGATTGCGTTCTGTCTCAAGAGTTGATTGCGTTTTGCCCAAGACACATCACTGCATTTTTTCTCCTTCTCATTGCGTTTTGTGTCCTGCGTTTTGTCCGAAGTTGAAGACCCTAATTGGGTTTTGGTGGAAAGAATCTCTAGCAAAAAAAATTCTTCATATTGCGGTTTTGTCTTTTCCTTTCTTGACTGCGTTTTGTCTAGGACACTTCACTGAGTTTTGTCTGAATCCTTAACATTGAGATTGTGTCTGAAATTCCTGACTGATACTTGTCTAATTTCCTGACTGAACTTGTGTATTGCATTTTCGCAAACTTAATTAAAACCAAACCAAATCACAACCAAACAACATATCACCTTTATCAACAAACAATCATCACTTTTAACATACAATCACTAATCATTGTACCGATCCAAAGTTTATCATAACACAAACAATCAATCATGTCTAGTAATTTTCCACTACTGATAGATATTCAAGCGACCGGAGTTCTGATAACCCAACGTCTTCCTATGTTTGATAGTACTGATTAACGAAACATGGTCACGAAAGAATCAGGTTTGGTATTATAGAGAAAGGTAAAGTGGAGTTTTACATTCTTCAGTGCGATTGATCAAAGGATCCATTTTCATGCTTGGAGTCACAGGAACACCACTATGTACCACACCTGAAAGGGGTGGTTCTTCTTAGAGCCCTAAAGGAGCACAACCCCCACCCCCCAACTCCCCACCCGCTCGAACGTTTGATGGACCTTAATGAAAATGAAAAGAAACAATTCGATTTGCCTGATGTTCCGTGCAACAAACATTGTGTCTTCATTGATTACCCACAGACATCTACAATCATCATAAATCACAACATTGAGCAAAAGCAATATGGGACAATGTCAAAATGCTTCTCGCGGGATCTGAACTCACCAGAGAAGAAAGAGAATCTTAGTTGTATCATGAATTTGAACGCTTCAAGATGCTTTCTGGTGAAAATATCAATGAGTACTATGTCTGGTTCCACAAGCTTGTTAATGACATGAGGAATATCAGGATGACTATGCCTAACATTCAACTAAACTCCAAGTTTGTCAACAACATGTCACCTGAATGGGATAGATTTGTCACAGCAGTTAAACTGAATAAAGTCTGAAAAGAGACAAATGCAAGAACAGCTTAATGCATACTTGAAACAACATGAGAAGCATGCTGCACAAGATCGACTGATAATTGAAAGAATCACTCCACCCACTAATGACCCGCTTGCCTTTGTCTCAAGTGTGCAACCCTAGTCCCAACCATCACAGAGTCAGTCTCTTCAATATCAATCATCCATAACTCCTTCTCAGTCTTAAAATGTCCAATCAATGACATATCCACAATTTGCTGAACCATCATCACTTGACACTGGATACACCCAAACTGATGAAATCTTTGACACCCTCACCAAACAATTTGCACTACTCACCCAATCATTCAGAGCAACCCTCCCACAGACAAACAACCAACTTCGAACCTCATCTAACACCCGAAATCTAAGCAACTATTCAGGAAGGTCAGATCGTGGTTCAGAATTTCAAGGACAACAGAATCAGAATCAGAGGTACTTTGTTCTCGGGAAAATGGTGCAGCAGGTTTTGGAGGTACATAGAATAGAGCTGGGAATGCTAATGCAGGTGAGGGAAAGCCTATCAAGTGTTATAATTGTAATGGGATAGTGCATATTGCACGGAACTGCACTCAGCCGAAGCGTCCACATAATTCTAATTACTTTAAGACCCAAGAGTCTGCAGCTAAGCAAGCCCAAGAGATGCTGAGTCATTTGCTGGAATGAAGAAGATGTTACTCTTCTGGTGGAGAACAACCAACACTTTGATGCTGATGTGGATAAAACGAACCTGTCAGGGATTTAGCTCGAAATGAAAATAACATTTTCCAGGCAGATGAGTGTGATGCTTTTGACTCAAATGTTGATGATGAACCTACTTCTCAGTCTATCTTCATGGCTAACCTGTCATCAGCTGGGCCAACAAATCTACAAGCTAGCTCATCTGATGCATCAATATTATCTGAGGTACCTGATCTGGAAAATGCTAATGTTGCTAGTGATAATGATTAGGTCGAGCATGAGATTCATAGCGAAGTACAACAGTCAATTTGTGTATATACTCAAATAGATGCTGATATGGTAATAGTAATGATATCCCATATAGAACAAAATCTGACCACCAATGACGGTTTCTATTATACCAAGTTGTGCATCTTCTGCTCCAAATACCGCATAATGTTTTTGATTGGATAATAATGTGCACCCCTCCTAATGAACCGTTAGTACTGAACTAGCCCATATATAAGGAACAATTGCCATAATATGAACAACAAGCAATTTTGAACTTAACTGAACGAACAGAGAATGGAGTGATCAAATGCGTATGACTTATACAAGATCGGTAATCGACATAGGAAGAATAAACTAAAATAGTAGAGTCACTTCCGTTAAAGCTACAGCTTAAGCCACTCTCTTAAAATTCAAACGTTAATACAAAAAATGTAAATACCTTTACAACAGACATTTAAGCAAAGAGAGTCCTCAACATTCAGAATGAAATTTATCAAACCCTAAGAAAGCTAAAGATAAACTTGAAAATAAGTTACACAGCACAAGATCAATCCTATCAAACTGTCATATATGATCTAAACCTAAAAGATGTGTGAACGAGCAAGCCCAATAAGAATATTCGGATAAATAGCCAAGGTTTTGCGCAGAAACCTTTTTACCTTAGAAAGTGCCAAGTAGGATCAACCAACACTATTAATGGAATTTCTGGAAATGAAAATTAATTAATCTGGACCATGACCTACGCATGGTCCCATCACTTAGAAGACCTAAAGTTAGGCCCGAGTTAGCTAGGTCAAAAAATGCATGAGAAAAATGAATGCCCCCGTGTTGTTGGAAAAGAGGATTAAGAGCATACCTGCCTAATTATCCAAAGAGAATTTCTCGCAACTTTTTACACCACAGACCCATACTAACCCCTGAAAACAAGTATTTGGTCCATAGATCTAGAACAAACGTAAGAGTCCAGAAAGCTAAAGGCAAATTACCCCACCCTGGGGCCGGTGTTTAAAACCAACTGCGACTATGTATCCTCCCAATTAAACCTGTCCGAGCTGCCCCATTAGAAACGCGGTTCTAACCACAAATCAAGTAAATATTAGTTGTATATATGTAAATTACTCCACTTTTTTTGGGACTTTTTGAAAAACCTGTAGAAACAATTACACCACATGAGATAACAGAAGGGGAAAGGGGTTTTTGAGCAAACTAAACGTGATTACTAATGGAGTCTTCCATTATCAATCTACACAAGAACATTATTTGACATTGTACAAAAAATCACATGTCACTGAAGTTAGAGCACTGAAATCAAGTTTTGAAAAATGAAGCGGAAAGTGGACCAGAAAGTGCGTATACAAAAAGATTGGTGATAATGTAACTAAAAAATCAACTCATCACAATGAAAACTTAATTGCCCTGAATGCTTGTCAAAGATAGGTGTTTTATACTGCAACTGATTCGTAATAAATGTGTCTATATTTTCTGACATGCATATGCTTTCACTATTGCTCAAAAACTATTGCCAACCTTTAATCCTGAAAGTTAAATCTTGAGAAACAAGATTCAAAATGAATGATCATAACTCACTGATAAAACATTTGTTCCAAACTTGAAGTTGAACACTTCAATTTACCATTAAAGTATCAAAATCTCAAGAACTTTTGGAAACGAAAAAACCAGTGACGTTCTCGGAAGCTCCATCAATTGATTCATTGTAGTGATCGGGAAACTAAATGAACAATATTCAAAGACGACGGCAATACGAACGTAAATTAAAGGAGAAAATCTCTCGCTTAAAACAAGAGAAAAAGATAGTGAGGCAGATCCTATTTTTGACCTTAATGCCTTAGTTTTCTCAGAACAAAGATTAACACACACACACACACACTTCACGATCTCAATTAACGCTTTAGGAGGCAGAAAACGTAAAAGTTAAGCACAATTATATAGGAATTGTATAGATTTTATTCATTAATAAGCGTGCCAAAACTACTTGACCAAGAACGAACTCTTTTTATCTGAAATTGAAAGACCTTAAAGCTCAACTAAAAGATAATTCCAAATGTGGTCACATAACCTGATAGTTGAACCTAAAAGTGTTGTCTCCTGAGTAGATATCCTATAGATGTTGAACCAATTCCCCCCACGACACTAGAAAGAATAATCAGAAGTGCATCTACACTATATCAAACACGCTTTAAGGAAAGTGTAGAAAACCCGTTACGCGAAAATATAGAGACGCAAGGTGATGAAAGACCATTGGATAACTCTCGTCTTCGCTTGCCGTTACACTAAACTCATCTCATATGCTGTTAGAATATGGTAATAAGCACGTGTCCTAAAGACTTTAGCCCTCGCGATAAACAGAATGCCTCTACCACTTCACTTAGGAAAAAGCGGTTATGATTGTCGAAACTAAGTGTAAACCTCAACTCATAACACAACCATCCCAAGTGATAGCACCAGAAAATATATATTACTAATGCACCTGGTAATTCCCACTATAGGAGTAAAAAGTGCCATCTGCAGCTTGCCAGTCACAGCCTAGACAATACAAATAAAGAGATGATCCATTACCAACTAACAAGTGCCTTGAAACAATAGAGCCATTCTAGGATGAATAGATTCAAATGAGAACCAAAAGAATCGGTTGATTCTAGTAATACTATAAGCGTAACTATAATTAATCTTGAATCTATAAAACTTCTGCAAAACTGTAACAAATCATAATTTCTATTAATCATGACCAATGTTTGTCGTTTCTGAATGTTTAGGAAGCAAGTCCCTGCCACTAGAAGTGTGGCAGGATAAGCAAGTTAAGCAAAGTTGTGAAGCCACAGGGAGAAATTGTTACCACTATCGGTCATCAGTGGGCGACCCACTGGTAACTAATACCTTAGGTATATAGTGGCCTTTAACTAGGAATACTCCACCTAGACGTCTTGCCTACCAAAACAATGGAAGCCCACTGTTAGACTTCCTCACCGTACAGGAAAGACATTGCCTTTAGTTAGGTCTACAGCTCTGAAGAGTGATTGTATGCCAGTTTATCGGCATAGGAACTATTGCCCCTGTAGCATAAATCTTGTGTGCACTAACCTACCGGACCCGAATGTAATTGGGGATCCAATTTATCGCAAAATCTCCATTTCGCCTTTGTTCAAATTGCATGTCTGTACAGATTGTTCTCCTGGTATTTTGGACTCAGAGGCTGCTCCAAAACATAGGAACTGTATATCGCTCACATCTCAAGGAATTTCGTTGAAAAAGTTTATCGGGACTGTTCTAACAGTTCGGAAACGACCCATTTTTGGTGGCCCAATTATGTGTTATGGGATAATGTCATTGTTGATAGTGAATATCCAGGATTATACTATGTAAAAGAGGACTTAGAACACAACCTTTTTTTCTCTGTCGGTCCCAATTTGATATCATATCTTTAAAGTTGCCTTCATAAAGCACACATGTTTCGTCTAAGACTTAGATGGTGTTGACCTTATTAAAGGAAGTCGTGGCACGAACTTATACACCATTTCTGTTGAAGATATGCTGAGGTCCTCTCCCATTTGCTTACTGTCTAAAGCCTCCAAGAACAAATCCTGGTTATGGCATTGCCGCCTGAATCACTTAAACGTTGACACCCTTAATGATCTTGCTCGTAAAGATCTTGTTAGAGGATGGGTTACCGAATCTACAACAAATGAACCCGACAAATCATGGAAACTATTCACGTTACATTCAATGAGCTGACTGGGCAAACGGCTACTGTACACTCTAGTCCAGGGCCCGCACCTAACCTTTTGACGCTTGGACCTATCAGTTCAGGGCTCGTACCCAATCCTCCTCCTGCAGCACCTTATGTACCTCCTACCAATAAGGAACTGGAGATTTTGTTCCAGCCTATGTTTGATGAATATTTTGAGTCTTCCACGGTTGATCGTCTGGTACCCCCGGCTCAGCTCAAGAGGCCCATCGGAGAAGTCATTCCATCATCTTCGGAATCAACAATCCTCATCATTACATCAAGCTGTTCAGCTTAGCATGTCATTTAAATTAAATCCTTTTTGCTGGCAACTGATCTGAACCCTTAGTTAATGGTGATCGCGACATCTTCGAAATGACCGTCCTCGTCACCTATTGATAATATTGTTGGGAACCCTTCTCGATCGATATCCACTCGGAAGCAGCTTGCTACAGATGCTTTGTGGTGCCTCTACAATTCAGTACTGTCTAAAGTCGTACCAAAAAACTTCAAATCTGCTGTTACTGAAGAATGTTGGTTTCAAGCCATGCAAGATGAAATCCATGAATTTGATCGACTGGACGTATGGAATTAAGTTGCCACCACCGACTGTGCAATGATTATTACTCTCAATGGATTTATAAAGGAGAAACTAGACGAGTATGGTGACGTGTTGAAAATAAGGCACGTCTTGTAGCGACAAGTATATCGTCAAGAAGAAGTGTTCTAATTCATTAAAGAATCCTTCGCGCTGGTCCTTCAGGACTTAGAGCTAACATAATAATGATTCTTGCCAATGCTGCCAGCAAAAACATGACAGTTTATCAAATGGACGTAAAAACTGCATTCTTAAATGGAGAGCTTAAAGAAGTAGTCTATGTTAGCCAACCTGAAGGCTTCGTTGACCCTATAGTCCCACATCAATGTCACACCGTCCCTGAAGAAAGCTTCTTTTACGGTTAAAAGCATGCACCACTGGGCGTGGAATGACACTTTGTCGAAGTTTCTTCTGGCACAAGGATTCTCTAAGGGTGTCGAACCAAACCTTGTTCATATCAGAAAACAGGTCAAACACACTCTTCATGTGTCAAGATATAAATGTGAATGATATAAATATTATCCTCGACAGATCCTAAAGACTGTGACCATTTTTCTCTGAAATGACTCTAAATTTCAAATGACGATGAAGGGTCAAATATCCTTTTTCTTATGCTTAACAATTTCTCAAAAAAAATCCTAAAAGCATTTTCATAAATCAAACTAAATATGCTAATGAGATTTTTAAAAGAAATGTTGAATCTTACCTAACAGTTACCAATGTTGACACTCTCATGGTGGAGCGAACAAAACTGGATGAGGACCTCTCAGGGACCCCTGTTGACCAGACCAAATATCGCAGCATGATTGGGTCCCTGATGTACCTCACAGCCAGTAGACCTGACCTAGTATTTGCTGTGTGCATGTGTGCTAGATATCAATCTAGGCCCACTAAAAAGCACCTTGAGGCAGTTAAACGGGTCTTTCGGTATCTCCAAGGATCCATCAATATGGGTCTTTGGTATCCGAAAGACACCGCCATGGCACTAACAGCATACGCAGACGCAGATCATGCAGGTTGTCAGGACACTCGCAGAAGTACATCTGGCAGTGCTCAGTTCCTTGGTGATAAGTTAGTCAGCTGGTCATCAAAGAAGCAAACTAGCACGTCCATCTCGTCTACAGAGGCTGAATACATCGCGATGTCTGGTTGCTGTGCCCAAATCCTATGGATGCGGTCTCAATTATCAGATTATGGCTTTGCTTACAATCGCATCCCTCTGTACTGTGACAACAAGAGTGCCATAGCTCTTTGCTGCAACAACGTTCAGCACTCCAGGTCTAAACACATCGACATCCGACATCATTTCATCAGAGAACAAGTGGAAAAAGGAGTGGTTGAGTTGTATTTCGTGAGGACAGAGTATCAACTGGCGGATATATTCACTAAGGCGCTGCCCAGAGAACGATTCGAATTCATTCTCCCAAGGCTTGGCATGAAGTGTATGAAGCCGGAGACACTCAAAAGTCTTCAGGATGATCAGGATGAGTAACGGATTGGCTTCAAGTATCCTATGTAAATATGTACATACTTAAACCTAAAAAGAAAAATACAAAAATATAAAACCATCAAAAATCCATAAAAATCAGAAAATAGAAAATGCCAAAAATAGTTTTCTTCAAGACATGTCTTCCGTTTATCGATAACATTTACGGTCCTAGAAATGTCATTCAATAATGACACAGGTCTTTAAATGAAGCTCCCTTTAAAAACATGTCTTGATGGCTTGTAGTTATTTCAGACTGCAACCCACTTTTCAAAATGAGGAAAGCATGTAGTATATTGGATATCATAACACAAGCAAGAATGATTGGGTTGGCAAATTATCTAGAGAGAGAAAGTAAGGTTTCTAGTGAGAGAAAATGCAAATGGAAGCTTTGTGATAAAATGAACAACCAACCCCTTCCCATGGCTAGGAAGGGGTTTATATACATGAGTATTTGTGCCCCAATGGGCTTGAGTATGGGCTTACAAGTGGGCTAAAGGCCCGTTTGAATGTAAAAACAAAAGAAACGGTAAACCACCCGGTAAAACGGGTCTAAAGACTATAAAATATTATAAAAAAATTAAACCTATAAACAAAATGAAATATTTTTTCCTAGACACTAAATAAAAAGAAAATTTTAATAAAAAAGAAAAATATTTTTTTATTAATTTTCTGATTTTTTATGAATTTTTAAAGATTTATAACTAATTAAAACTAAGAAAATAGAAAAAGACAAAAAATAAAAGTTATAAAAATTCTGAAAAAAAATAAAACTAAATAAAGAAAAAGTTAACAATTCTAAAAATATAAAAATGCCCAAAAGTTACTGAATAAATAAAAAGTAATTAAACTAATTAAAATTAAACCTAATTTATATTAATTAAATTAAATAAACTAACAGCTGTTAACCTAGGGGACTAACTGAGCAACAAGGTAAGGACTAACGAGGCAATAGGGCAATTAACACTAGGGACTAACTCTGGCCACTATAAAATTGGAATTTACCTAAATGGTCCCTGCACACCAACCCGATTACAAAGCAAGTCCAAACAGCTTATTATCAAAAAGCTATAAAAGCAAAGTTGTTAAGGGGCTCAAGGACAACATTTTTCCTAAAACGCACTATGTCTGAAATCCACTAAATAAGCTGGAAAATTAAGCCTTTTTTGACTGACAGAAGCTTAATAAGCTTATTGGCTTATTTTCTTTCTTATGGGGATTTAAGCTAACAAAATAAGCTACAACTAATGGGGAACAGTTAATAAGGAGAGGGGAATCCTAAATATAAGCTATGGCTTCCTAATAAGCCCTAAAATAAGCTGATCTATTATTAAGCTAAAATGACAGTTTATAAAAGGCAGAAATATGGGAACTTTAAGCTACTATTAAGCTAAATAAATAAGAGAATTAAGCTACTAAATTTTGGGAACTTAAAGAGGTACCTATGGGCTATAATAAAAAGCCATAAAAGCCTAAGGCTTAATTATGCAATAAGCTAGAAAAGGGGGCTGAATTTAGGTGTTCAGCACCAGGGGAGGGTTAACAAGGGTTTAAGGGTCCTTTTTAAGCTTATGCAATAAGCACAAAAATGCTTATTGGCCAAAACAAAGTGAAAACAGATTTAAAGGGTTCATAAATGAATTTAATTCCAAAATTTGGTTTATAAATGTGGACTTTTAAGTGCTGAAATTTGGGCTTAAAGTTGACTGTTTTTAACAAAAGTACATACATGCACAAATTGTAACTTGGCTTATGGTTGTATGACAGAGTAAAGTGGGTGTTTCTTTGGCTATATATGACTAAAGTGAGCACAAGGATGGTGTGCTTAAGCTGCTTAAGCAGCTGGAGCCCTTAAGCTTATTTTGGCTTATTGAAAATCTGACATAATACAAAAGGCCCACAAAAACTTATTTTAACACTAAAAGTTGTGATTTAAATGGTCTAATAAACCCCACACACTCAGCCAAAGTTGGCTGAGTGGTATTTACCCATAAAAAAACTCATATGACCCATTTTGGGGTCTAAACCAAACACCCCCTTAATTTATAAATTCGTATTTTTTTAGCTTTTTTAAAAGAAATAAAGGCTAGAACAGTGATATTAAGTTGAGCTTAACAACTTTTACACATGGTTATGCAAGTTTAAACAGAATTGATGGCTTAATTTACACTTCAAATTTTGATAAATGCAATAACACAAAAAACTCTTATCTTTTATTAAAAATGCAGAATATTACAACATAAAGCTTTTAAAACAACTGAGTATAATAATTTTAAAGCAAACTTAATTAAATTTTAAACTACAAAAGTAAAAACAGGGGTGCAATGTAATTTTTGACTTCGGGTTGTTCTTTTTTCTTTTATAGAAGTCTTCAAAGTCTTCTGGCTCTTGGTTTGTGTTTGTTATGAGAGTAGGAAGTCCAAGCACACTCTTTTGACCCTTGGATCCTTTTGTGCTACTTAAACACACCATCTCAGCCATTGGGGTTGTCGGTTTTATGAAGATTGCCAACATGGCACTTCATAAGGGGTTGGGGTGAGTGGGGTTTGGCTTATGACAGCTGTAGAGAGTACTAGAGGGCATGGGGATGAGCTAGAAACCATGGGAGAGGTGGTTTGAGCTGTTGGTTGCATGTTTAAAAGAAAAAGATGAGGAATGAGGCAAGAGTGCCCCCCCAACTTTGGTTCTCTTATCATTCTTCTAAGCCCCAAAAACAGTTATACATAAAAGTTTCAAGTATTACACATTTGTCCCTAATGGTTCTTTTAACAAAAGAATTAAAAAGATTTTGGGGTAATTGTCAAAACAGTCCCCTGCTGTTTGTATACAAAAGAATTAAAAGAAGGGTTTTCAATATTTGCAAAACTGAACTGCCCCTTGGTGTTTAAAAAGGGTTAAAGAAACTTTCAACAATTGGCAACTTTGGTCCCGTGATTCTTTTGTGTTTTGGTGTTTTTGTTGCCTCTTTTCTTATAAAACAAGTTTTAAAAATTAACATTATTTGGTCCTTAATTTTATAAAAAGGTTATTATTGGCTTGGTTTTGTGAATTGGGCCCATTGGGTTTTTTATTGGGCCCGCATTAAGGTTTTGTGTTGGGCTATTGAGTCCGCAAATTGGGTTTGTTAGGGCCAATCAGGTGAACAGGCTTAGCTATTGGCTTTTTTCAAGCCCAATAAGCAATAAAGTGGGTTTGGCTTGCAATGCTGAATTGGCTTTAACTAGCTGGATTGGGCCTTCAAAGTACTGTCACAGTCTTTGTCAAATGCGCACACAAATGGGCTGTTGTAATTATTTGATGCCCATATGGTCTTCACATCTTCATAATTATACTATGGGCTTTCCCGGCCCATCAGATGGGTTAAGATTGCATCCAATCTATCCTTCCATTTCCGGCTTCTGGTTTTGACTGCTGATTCATCTGTATTGACTCTGACTTTGGCATTTTTGGACTTTGGCCTTGATTTGCACAGTCCTATTCCATCCATGCTCAGTTTTGTCATTTTGGCTTGGTTTTCTGTCTTTTTGTTGATATCTACTTTCTGCACAATACAAATGCAAAACAAACATATATTTGGCAGTTTTTATCTGTTTTTGGTCATTTAAGCTCGTTTTTAGAGGTAAAAGATATGTGTAATTAAGCACATATCAGATAGTTTATGGCACAACCGGATACACCTTGTAATTAAAAGCACATAAATTATATACTAGCACCTCACATAAATGTTTGGATTCTCTCTTTCTCTCGGTGTAATAATGAATTATAACATGTATAGGAAACGGGGAAAATAAACACTTACTACCTGCCATAGTATATAGATTACCATAAGCTTGATAAAGGATCAAAACCTCCACCACTTTGGAGTAAGCACATAGGATTTACTATCAAAGAGGTCTTTTAAAGGGTTGTAACGTTAGGTGTAGGGTAAAGGAAACACGGTTGGGGGATATGGGGAATTTTTTACTGGTGGCAAGCTAAATATCTACAAGAATACATGTAAAAGGCGTTGCTAAGCCAAGACTCGACGAAACTAGGACAAATATACACAACTCTACATCAAACTCTTTATTTTTCTTTTTTTTTAACTCTTTCTTAAACATAAAAAATAGCAAGATGGTAGCCCGTATGTTCTAACCTTTTTTTTTGCTTTTTCTATATTTTTGTACATACACTTTTGCCCTGCCATCTACTGAAACATACATAATATACATGACTTGGGGTTTATAATTGCACCCCTACACTTGAGTTTTATGACACTCAATAACATAAACTAACTAATAACCCGAATTAGGTGGATCAATAAACATGGAGAATATTAGACAAATATGGGGGTAATAATTTGACTCTCTTCCCCATTTACCTATATAATAAAAACTACCATGAATCCTAATCGTCCCAAAACTGTATACACTAACGACAGACTCGACTTAGCAACCATGTAATTAAGTAAACAATTAACTAGGGTTAAACAAATATGGTAACAATAATGTACTAAAAATGAGTACATACAAGGAAAACTAAGACGATTTGGGTGTAACATTTTGGTAGGGTGTAGACAATGCTCTTCATTAATAATCCAGAATCCACCAAAAAATTATGAGAACCGTGAAAAGGATAGGCTTGGAGGGGTGTACTAGGGGTATCTTGCAATAAAAATGAGTGCGAAGCAAGGGTGTGGGAGTAGTTATATGATTAAGGAGATCATCATAACCATAACAAACGAAGGCTAAAAACAAGGGTTTATCCTAATGCCTCTTATCACTTAGTAAATCATAATCACACAAATGCTATCTCACTAGCAGTCTTGGGATGAATCGCTTAAGCAAGTTCTAGAATCTATAATACTAGCAGTACACTCTCATAAGCATAAAAAATAAATGCTTTTATTCCTAAAAATTTAGGGGCGAACCTTACATTTTTGGTGTGGAATTTTTAAGTGGTATGGTTTTTGTGCTAGTCATATAACTCCTATCCATGAGACGCTTCTAATACTACAATTTCATTGATATATGCCATAAAAAAATTAAATTTGGGCTAAAATTACCGTCCTAAACAATGTTTCGGTATATTACACATCAGAAAGACAAAGCAAATGCAAATGAAGGAATAGTTTCTAAGGCTTTTATTACCCCCTACACTTATTTTGAACATTGTCCCCAATGTTCTATGAGTACCCAAAAAACAAATAAAGGGAAGATAAATAAAAAGCGAGAGAAACTAATACTCCCTTGGTTTGCTCAATATCGGAGAAGAAACAAGATAAACTGGCTAATTTTTCATCCAAAAATCATCCAAGTGAAAATCCTAAGAGCTTCCGGAGTCTCCTCATCTAATATAACATGTGAATCAAAGACAAAAACAACCATACCAAGAGTGAAATCAGCGGGAAAATAATATACAACCTTATTAATCATGAACTAAAATCCTAAGAAATCAATAAAGATAGAATGTTACTACTAATGTAATTGTGGCTTTCTGCAAAATTTAGGAAAATTAAAAATTATGAAAATTAAACAAAAATAACTTTTTAAAAATTCAAAAAATGAAAATTTCTTTGCTGCTACAGTGGCGATGTCATCAGGATTAATCCTGATGCCGTCTCCACACACTGTGATATATTATTTCTTCGTTTCTTGAAAAAAAATTCTGTAAAAATATCCCATTAATTATTTCCTGGAAAAATTTTAATGCATAGGCCACAAAAACAATTGGTACAAACATATGACTCAAAACAAACAAATAAAACATAAATTTATGATTTTAACTTTAACTATCTATTTTACATGTTTGAAATGGTTCTTAAAAGACGGATATTTCTCTACACTTATTTTATGTAAAATATCTTTGATTGCAATTAAGACGAGGTTAAAAACAAACAAAGCATGATCACTGATGAGGTGTCATTTTATACACTTTTTTGGGGTCATTTAACCTCCTAAATCGTACATTTATGCCCAAAATAGGTACTTAATCGTTCCTTTTCAGGTATTTCTCATTTGGAAGGCATTTGGAAGAATTACACGTTACTTGGGCTCATTTGGAAAAGAAACAGACAAGACTACGGACCTACAACAATATTGATCAAGAATTTCTCTACAGTGGCTGGAGACACCGTTAGAGCATACGACCAACCCATTATCTAGAATATTCTCTTTCCTGACAGCGTCACGATTAAAACGCGACGCCGTCACAACGTTTTTCCTATATATACAAACACGGATTTAGGGTTTTGAGTGGGTAACTTTAGAATAAAAAGAGGGTACGAACCATAGTTCGTTTAGCAGCTGTAGGAGACGATTTTAGGGCCTAAAAACCCTATTGTACCTCTTCTAATTCATGTTTTAATCAAGTAAGGTTTACTTAATCATTCAATATGTCTATGTGTTGTTTGATTTATTGTTCTTGATTTATCTTTAACATTCTTGGCTAAACCTCCTATTGTGTTTATTTATGATTGTATGAAACCTGGAATATAGATCTTAATGGTGTTGCTTCTTATGATAGATGTGCATGTTAGGTCTTAGAAAACCAGCTTTTGTCTGCATCGCTGTTGATATGTTTAGGGAAACATGATTGTGTAGAAAGGATACCAACGGGTAATAGTCTTCATACTACTTTGCCCCCTAATATGGTTGATCCACTCTTAATATATTTCACATGCACTTAGTGTACTCCTAAGGGCCGTGTAATAGTTTTCATACTACCTTGCATGTGAGTTGCTCTAGCGGCATACTAAGTAGACGGTGGGGTCGTGTAATTCGTTCATCCTTTAGGAAATAGTTACACAGATCATCATAAGTGTGACAAGGCAACAACACTAGGAGAAGCAATCTAGGGAGTAATACATGATTAAATAAACACAATCTTTAATCTTATTGTTATCCCCAGTAGCTTAGTTAATATTTAGTTTAAACAGCTAAAACCAAACCTCTCTCCACTTATATGATTTACTTGCTTTCCATAAAACATAAAAATACAAAAATAATCTTCTCTCAACCCTTAGAATTCTGTTAGACCGTGATCAAGCCTTCCCAACCTATTCCTCGAGTGAACGATAAACAATCTCGAGTCTTGACTATACTACACTACAACGATTAGGTGCACTGCCTAGGGAGTTGTAAAACTTCTCGTGTAGAAGTCCTACGAAGACTGCACATCAAGTTTTTGGCACCGCCGCCTGGGGAATAGTTAGGTTTTGATCATAGTTTAGCTTAGTTCTACTCTCTTGAATCCTTTCAAGTGAGACTTTAATTTCCGTATATTAGCTTTCTTGTAGTCTATCTTTTCTTTCTGCCCTTTGTTTTGTAAATCACTCTTTCGTTCATAATCATGATGTATGAAAGACCACCAACCAACCCTTTTTCAAAACCTACCACGAAACACAATCTTCCCATTCCAAAATAATATCTTGATGTTCCAACAACATCAAGATGAATCTCTCTACGATGCATGGACTTATTTCAAAAACTTAATCCAAAGAATCCCTCATCATGGCCTCAATTTATGGTCCTTGGCTTAATTCTTTTGTGATCATGTCAATAGATATACCCAAATAGACATTGACCATGCAGAAGGTGGGAACCTTAGGGTATTAAGTGCTTAAGAAGCATGGGAAACCATTAAGGATTGTGCCTAATGCGATAAATAGTGGAAAAACCCAATTAGCACTATTCATGACCAAATAATAGCAAATTTGAAGACTCAATTAGTTGAGAATGAAGTGGTTAGAGTTAAGATACCTAAGTGCATGACATGGTTAGATGATGAGCCTATAAGAGATCTAAATGCGATGGAAGATAAGGTGGATAATCTAAGCCCACAAAGTACCCTACAAGTCCTTCCATCATTTGAGGTATACACACCGCCCGTGACTCACCCAAAAGAAGTAGAAGAGATCATAGGAATCCCGATGGAGGTAGAACCTTTGAATGAAACAAAACTAAAGGAAGTAGACTTGAATTGTAATCACAACACTCCTCTTAGTTCTAGGGAAAATCCAAGTTTTGATAACACCGGAGCCTCAACCACAACCCTCACCTAATTGTCCACCCTTAGATGCAAGTCTAGGAACTGAAAGAGGCTTCAAACCACCCATCAAACCATAAAGTCCTGATAGTTTTAGGATGAAGGTATTAGATAATTTAACCATTCGTACACCACCTTCATCTCTTATGGCGTCTTTCCACCTTAGGGATTTGTATTGCTATTATCGCCCATGTGTAGATGACCCTAAGAAACATTATGGATTTAAACCGGGTTTATTAGGACATAGTGGATCCTTAGGTGTTGATTTTTCAAAATTGGGGATGATAGGAGATGATTGGAAATTAGAATCTGAGGAAGTTTATCTTCTAAGAAGAGGACTTAATTTACCCACTAGGCCAAAAGAAGTAGAGAAGGTTACTGGCTGTCTCGATTCACGTAAAAGTACATCCGGTGGCATACAATTTCTAGGAGGTGATAAGCTAGTCAGCTGGTAATAAAAGAAGCAGGACTACACTTCAATGTCCTTAGCAGAAGCCGAGTATGTGTCTTTATCTGCGTTCTGCGCTCAAGTTCTATGGTTGAGAACTCAGCTCACAGATTATGGCTTTCACTTTGGTAAAATACCTATGTATTGTGACTCAAAGGCAGCTATAGCCATCTCGTGCAATCCAGTCCAGCATTCCCGCACTAAGTACATTGATGTCAAATATCACTTCATAAAGGAACATGTTGAAAATGGTATAGTTGAATTATTCTTTCTCGAAACTGAATACCAGTTAACTGACCTGTTTACTAAAGCTTTGTCGAAAGATAGGTTTAAGTATCTCGTCAGACGACTCGAAATGAGATGTTTGACTCCAGAAGAACTGGAGGTTCTAGCAAACGAATCTTCTTGATATACATAAAACATCGAATTGTAATTATTTTTTATTTTTCTCTTTATTTTGATTTATAAATATTTTTGAAAAAAATAATATAAAACCTATAAAAAGAAAATTAAAAAATATAAAATCTAGAAAAACAAAATATAAAATCAGAAAAATTTCAAAAATACCAAAAAGAATCTTCTCGACATGTCTCTTGGAATCGATAACATTTACGTACCTAGAAATATCGATTAACATTGACACATGTGTGTAAATGAAGTTCGAGCAAGAGTTTAAAAGTTTTTAAAACATGTCATTTCTAATTTTTCTCAATGACTTATGTACATTTCAGTGCATAACTCAGACCTAATTGTAAGGAAAGTGTATCTTTTACGATAACTTATTCTGTCACCGAGAAAGTCAATTTTCTTGGGTCTTGGGCGCCTATACAAAACATTCAAAAGTTTTGAGCTCATGACAATGGCTTACAGTTACCTTAGACTGTAACCCAGACCCAAATGTTAGGGGAGTGTACGCTTCAGTGCGCTTACTCTAAAAAGAGAAGAGAAGTCTTCTATCATGTGTTTTAAAAACCGTTGAACACAATTTTTCAAAAAGAACTTTCAGTGTCAAATTGTTTACAATATAATTTGTGGTATCTTTCCATAATAAGTGGTATTTGTTAAAATTGTGTGTTCAACACTCCCTTCCTCAAGTTAGTTTAAAAATTATGGTATCAATTTATCTCAAAATGTCATATTTATGTAGATCAATTTTTAAAGGGGAGCTTTTAAAACCAAAAGCCTTTTAATGTCATTTGAGTACATCTCATAAATGTTAATTTTATGTATCCAAAAACATTCAAGTGAAATTAAAATGTAGTATATAAAATGTCAAGTCATATTATACACTATTCACTAAGGCATCTGACTCCGTCTTCAACATATTTGTCGTGTCATATCATTTTTTCCTTGTAATATCAAGTTTTAAAAAATTAGTGGTATCCCACATATTGTGTTGAAGGGGAGCTATCAGAAAAATGAATTCATGCAATATCGTGGTATAATTTTTCTCCCTATGGAATTTTTCATGTCAAAATTTTTAATCAATTGGTATTTCAAATACTAAGAGATTTATTATTTTAAATAAGAGGAGAAAATGAGATTAAAATATGATATAGAAGAATGTGATCTTTAAGACTCTAAGTGCAACTCTTTCCTTCATGTGCAAAAGAATTTCGAATCTCGATGCACATGTGTAAGGCGAGTATTTGAAAATAAAAATATCATAAAATGGTTTTATGGTTCGATATCTATACTCAACAACCAATTAACTCACGTCGTCGATGAAGTCATAAGGTGGTTATGGTTAGGTATTAGTCCTATGATCCAACCAGAACCAGAGGGATCTACCCAAGGACAACCTATAGTTAGAAATAGCAGTCCTTAGGTACGATGTGGAGAAAATGAGAAACAGAAAAAATGCTGACTAAGACTGAGCTAACACTGGAACAATCACAACAAGGTGTTAGGAATGACGTCTTGGCAAGCATTGAAGGGGTTGAAGAATTAAAAAAAAATGTATGGATAAAGGGTGAAAAGAAAGAAGCCCTCCTCATAACTTAGGTAGAAACCGGGTCAATACATAATCTATCAAAATCGCAAAGATGATTGTTGGTATTGAAGAAAGACGTCATGGACCCAGTGATGCAATGCACAACCCTTCTCAGCCATTCGAGTTTCTCTCAAAAGAAACTTGTCTCATTTATCACGGAGATACACACGTTATCTATTGACATCTCACTCCGAGATTGTTGATATTGAATAGGTGGCAGTCAGCTCCAGCCTCTGAGTACTAAAACCAAAGTGCACAAATAGAGTCTAGAGCCAGAAGAGATCAACATTATAAATCTCATTAGGACACAATCCATGTATAACACTTGTTGTTCACCCTTAAACAATTTGGTAACAAAGAGTCCTACGCATTATCCTTGAGATCTTGCCAGAACATTCAGAGTGATACTCTTTAGTATTCACAGTGACGAATGGAAATCCTTCCAGAGTCAACCTCAAACAGCTCTACGGTAGGTGACTTGCAAGATTCTATATGAATCAAGATTGTGATTACTGGATATCGATTTTGGTCTAGTAAATGAATTGATGACTTAATCAGAAAGATAGTAACTACCTGATTCACTCTTACCGTGTTGTCTACTTTCCGGTAATGAGAACAAGAAAGCATGGTGAATCTAATACATCTGTGTTAGAAGATCCTACGCTTTGAGCTGGAAACCCTGTCAAGGAGATTCTTTGAATCTACCTAATCACACATAAAGTATTTATTGTAACATTTCTCATTTTTCATGTCATTGTACGACTCTATTAATGATCACCGTTTATTTTAGTCCGATACGCGTTTAATTTTTAATATTTACTTTTAAGCTAAACCGCGTAGACTAGAAATAATCAATAAATGTAAACGGACGTAAAATAAATTGGGGTTTACATCAACCAAGTAAGAAATAATTATTAAGAGAATAATTGTGTACCTTGCGTGCTTTATTTTTATTGGTCACGTAAAAGGGTTACGTTTCGCGATAAAATACATTTGGACACACCCCGGAAATACTTAGACATACCTAGACTCAAACCAATACCCACTTTGAAAGCCTAAACACGAAATATAATAAAATCTTGTGTTAATATCACTTGATTTCCGAAATTGGGCAAGTAAACTTATACAAATCGTCCTAAGTGATTACTAGACACTAAAAATCTTGCTAAGGATCCTTAAAGGTACATGTACATTCTCTAAATAATTAATATGTCCTAATGGTCTCCTAACAGTCCTTACCCAATGGTTAATCCCATTTTGCTTCCCTGCTCCTTCATTGCGCGCGGGTTAGCAATGACTCAACACACCAAGTCATAAGATTTCCATAATCTAGCAAATCTTGTACATCAACTAACTAATTAATACATGTACTTAGTGGTTTAGCTAAATACTATGTGTGACTAACTAAAAACCACGAAACCACACAATAGGGCACGGTTTGGTTGTTTGAGGAACTAGGAAAGCTAACTAGTTCTATTTATCTATAAATATCACTCCCTAACTCACATAATACATTTTCACCAACACTTAAACTCTCTCAAAGCTAAAACAATCTCTTTACCCTCTAAATCACTCGTCATTCATTAAAACAAACCCAACAAGACCCACATTACTATTTCACAATCACAAGAGATCTTTAAGAACGAATCTAAGGTTGCTAAGAGGAGACACGGGCTAAGGAGTTTGGGAAATAAACTTTGGAGCTTGTAATCATACACGTTTGGGTGTATAAGTGTCGGGTCGACGTCCCAACTCACCACCAACGAAAGCTAGGACCTTTGTAAGTCGTACCTAAGTCCCTTGTGTCATTACCTTTTCGTCATATCTCTTGTAGGAGCATATAAGTCGCGTCATGATCCATTAGTAACAAATATGTGTACATGAACACGCATGGTTTAGCCCATGCATGGTTCGCACACTTAGGGTTAGCAAATGATGTCTTGTGTGGTGATTGCATGATTAAGAAACGAGTAACAAATGAGTAATAAGCTTGAACGTTCCATAAGAACCCACGAATGTAAACAAAAGAGTTATAAACTCGTTTTGGAATGAAAACACAAAACTATACGTAAACTTTCGTCGTAAACCAAGTAAGGTGGCTTGGAAATACGTGTGCGACCCAAATGAACACTTGCATGTAGAACCCGACGCGTATATACACGACATATTGTCACTGGGCGATTAACGAAACCATAGGAGACACTAATAAACCATTCGGACCCTTAATGGACTTCACGACCCACCTTCGTGAGCCCACAAAACCCGTAAGCTACAAATAAGCTAGGACGGCTTATTTATGGGCTTAAGCGGCTTATAAGATTTATTATGAGTCTATGATAAGCTAGTGGACTCTAAGAAATCAAGCCCGAACCACTAGAACCTTACCGGGCCTCTATCGAGCCCAATAGGCCCAACAGTAGGCTTATTAGCTTATCGAATAAGCTAAATAAGCAAACTGACCCTCTAAGTGCTTAACGGGCTAAAACAAAGTCATTGGACCCAAAGGAATTAAGTCCGAACCTCTAAAGCCCTTATCGGGCCTTAACAGGCCCAAGCCGGCCCAATAAGGAAGCTTATTAGCTTATTTTGAATAAGCTGAAAAGATAAAACAGGTTGTTGGGCTTAATAGGAATTAGAAATGAGC